>CM039504.1:15246400-15400127 GCA_022432975.1 Begonia masoniana
TGACAAAGCTGCATTTTTTCAACCTGCTCCTGCTTAGCAATGGCCATCGTCTGACTCTACTCGCCAGAATCTGAACAGAGGCCGATGATTTTCAGAGCTTGGAAATGGGGTTGGTCAGATACCCAACTGGGTTTTCAACCCGAAGATGACGCTGTCTCGGTTTTTCTCTCGGCACAAACTCCAGCAGCTCCTGTTTCTCGGCGAGTTACAGGAAGACTGGCTATACGTCCGGCGAGGCCACACCAGTGAGCTCGATAAGGTGTTTCGCTACCTTGCTGACATTCTCTTTCCATCATTTTTAGTTGAGCTAGCCCACAAAGTCGTCTTCTTCTCCTCAGTTAAAATCTCTCTTCCATTTATAAATATAAACTTATATTTCTTTATGTGATTGCTTAGTATTATAAGCCGGGGGCTTGTTTTATAGTAGAAGTTTAACTATTAATACTAGTGAAGTTGCTATTATTCTAACAACACCATTCTTGATCTTGGTGCTAAGATATTGTGAATATTATTGACCATAAAAAAGTCACATCGTTTGCTTTAATTGCCAATATTCTATGTATTAGCGAACAAATGGGGATGATTTCCAATACTTTGCTAGTGGTTTTCATGTTTAAATATTGCAATTTGAATGTCATCTTTACCAAGAAAATAAAATACTTTTAAAAAGAAAAGATAATTCAGAAGAAATTTCGAGGAATTGTAGTTGAGAATCTAGCTTTGATTTTATTTTACTAATATTTTGGCTCAACCATTACATTAATGAATTTATTATTCAATTTTTCCGATGGATGATATGAAATGATGGATAGTCATTGCAAGGTAGATAAGTCTTTGATTTTTTTTTTCAATTGAATCTGAATACAAAAAAATAAAGTAAAAGAATTACGTGAAAAATCTTAATGGACGAAAAAGTGCAGGCTTACGAGAGACATTTAACGTGGAGAAATCAAATTATAGAAGGGAGTTAAGGTACGACAAAGTATAAAATCATCGGTGATAACTAGATTTTACTAATACTTTTATGATTATTCGAATCTATTTTATACTATTAGCTTTATTTTAATTTATTTCATTCTTATTTACAGTGAAATATATACGAGTTATGTTACGTTTAATTATACTAATAAATGTTTGTTATATCATAGTATAAAATTAAATAGTAGAATTAGAGAGTAAACGTAAAATACGAAGAGTTTTGAAGAAATAATAAAATCTATTATCCAATTTCAATCAATAAATTTGACCCGAAAACTTCAAATATTCATGTTGTCAATTAACTTGCTTTTTGGTATTTGTCTTCTAAACTATTTTATGAACTCGTATTGAAAGTAATTTCAAGAACTTAGGAAGTTCTAGTAGATGTTTAGCATATAGTTGAATTACAACATAACAATGTTTTAGGAATTGATTGATTTGACAATGGCTGAAAACAAGATCAAAGCTAAGAATGCCCCAAACCCTAATCCATTAGACTCGTGATTGAAATGACGTTCAAACTACATATTTATTATGATGATTAGCTCTTCAATAATTATCGTGATTCAACTCAACATTAAATTGTTAAAACTTTACTCTACAACTACATAATAAAAATATTAATTTATGAAATTGTCACAAAATACAGAGTTCAACACAAATTTAATTGCTTGTTTATGGGACTTAATTTTATATCTTCCTAAAATATATGTTTTTACATAATTTGATAATTTTCAAAATCGTTTCCTTCCAATCAAACGGTTCTGATGCTATCATTTATGAGAAGAATTTAAGAGAAAATGATTGGGTAATTAGGACTCCGCCGCAAGCTCTAGCTGGCCTGAAATGTGAGAGCATCTGGGCCACCCGTAATGATTTCCCCACCCTTCAATGATGATAATTGACGGTGGCGATCATCAGAAAAACTTCAAATCAACGGCCGGAAACATGGGAGTGGCGTACCGTAACGGACGGCGACTGTCCAGCCACGTCGGAAGGTTTTACCTTCCGTTGAGAATTTCACTACACCTACACGGCTGCACCCAAAAGATTCCGCGCCACAGCCGCCATTTTTACTCCTGATTCTTTTTACAGGTTAATTATGATAATGGGAATATTAATTTCTAGTTTATTCGTTAATGGCTTTTCAATAATTGCTAATGCAAGAGGAGAAATGCAGAGACAGAGACAGGAGGGGGGGAGGGGATGTAAAGAAGCACTCAATTAAATAAAAAAGAGAAAGCGAAAGAGAGGGAAAGTAAGAAGACAACTTGGGGGTTCTTAGGGCTCTATAAACAGACTTCGACCTCCTCGTCAATGGCGTCAAGTTTCGTAGAAGTACTAGAATTCACTACCCAAGATTAAGATAGTATTCTTCCTCATTACCATGTTCGGATTGAGTTTTTGCAGAAGTTTCATGCGATTCCATGGTATTTTGGAATAGTGTGGTTTAAGTTATAGGAGTCATAGAGAGAGAGAGAGAGAGAGAAAATGGTGGAGGAGAGACAGGAGATAGTGGTGAGAGAGTTTGACCCTAACAGAGACTGCGAGGAAGTAGAAGATGTTGAGAGAAGATGTGAGGTGGGACCAAGCGGCAAGATCTCGCTCTTTACAGACCTTCTGGGCGACCCAATTTGCAGAGTTCGAAACTCCCCTGCTTTCCTCATGCTGGTATCCATCTTCTTTATAATCTAACAACGTACCACTATCCCATATTCAGACCTAAAAAGAATCAATGGTATTTATCAGGTGGCGGAGATAGGGGAGGAGAAAAGAATTGAGGGTATGATCAGAGGCTGCATCAAAACCGTCACCTGCTGCACAAAGCTCTCTAGAGAGAGAAGAAACTCCATTAACGATAGCTCCAACGCCGATGGTATTCGGCTTCTCCCAGTTTACGCCAAACTCGCCTACATCTTAGGCCTTCGAGTCTCTCCCTCCCGCCGGTACTCACCCATTAAACAAACATTTTCATAATCAAATAAGCTTTCTTTTTTTTTTCTCAGTGGTATCGTTTGTTATGATGTGCAGGCGAATGGGAGTTGGGTTGAAGCTTGTTCGCGGAATGGAGGATTGGTTCAGAGCAAACGGGGCTGAGTATTCGTACATAGCCACCGAGAACGACAACATCGCTTCCGTTAAACTTTTCACCGATAAATGCGGCTACTCAAGGTTCCGTACACCCTCTATACTGGTCAATCCGGTGTTTGCCCACCGGGTCAGCCTATCCAAGGGAGTCACCGTTCTCAAACTCAGCCCCTCAGATGCCGAGACGCTCTACCGCCGTCGGTTCTCCACCATAGAGTTTTTCCCTCGTGACATCGACTCAGTCCTCAACAACAGTCTTAGCCTTGGCACGTTCCTAGCGGTGCCACGTGGCACTTATTGCGCGAAGTCTTGGCCTGGGTCGTATTGGTTTTTGCGGAGCCCGCCGGAGTCATGGGCAGTCGTGAGCGCGTGGAATTGCAAGGACGTGTTCACGCTTGAGCTTCGAGGTGCATCGCGAATGAAACGTATGTTGGCAAAAACGACCCGTTTAATGGATAAGACGTTTCCTTGGCTAAGGTTGCCTTCAATTCCAAAAGTGTTCAAGCCATTCGGGTTGCACTTTTTGTACGGGTTAGGAGGGGAGGGCCCACATGCGGCAAAGATGGTGAAGGCGTTGTGCGGGTACGCGCACAATTTTGCCAAAGAGCGGCGGTGTGGGGTGGTGGCCATTGAGGTTTCGAGTCAAGACCCGCTCAAGTTAGGCATTCCCCATTGGGATATGTTATCGTGCACTGAGGATCTATGGTGCATCAAGCGACTAGGGGAAGACTACAGTGACGGGTCGGTCGGTGATTGGACAAAATCACCTCCGGGTTTGTCGATTTTCGTTGATCCAAGAGAGTTCTAGAAAAATTATGAAACCAAAAAACAAGTGTCATTTTAGGCTTTAGAGTCACTAAATTTCTTCTATTCGTTTTGGATTAACAACAAATCATAGAGTATTCGCATAAAATTTTCTTCAAATAACATTTGAAGATTGTCATGTCTTTCACTATATGTCATGAGACCTTATCTTATTCTCCTTTTCTTTTGATATATAATTGGCATGCGAATCTTATAACCTAATATGTTGTTAACTTATGAAATTAGCAAGCTGTAACACACATAAATCACTTTGAGGTCTCTAACGGATATAGTTCATCATGATGCTTCAATTCCACACTTGGCCCGAAGAGCATTAGGTCGTGGAGTTAGTTGCGATACTCGTAGTTTTTCTCTTTCTATCTAGGTCAAGGCCATTTTCTATGCTTGCATTTCTCAATAGCTGGCCTCGTGTTGCACCCAATGTCTGTGGTATGTGATTTTCGCTTCAATTTCCTATTTGGGTGCCAAATTCTAATGATTGTGACAACCTTCATCTTAATCATTCTTTTGATTGTATTTGGGGAGGGTGGTACCCTTTTAAAATGGATAAGACGTTTCCTTGGCTAAGGTGCCTTCAATTCCAAAAGTGTTCAAGCCATTCGGGTTGCACTTTTTGTACGGGTTAGGAGGGGAGGGCCCACATGCGGCAAAGATGGTGAAGGCGTTGTGCGGGTACGCGCACAATTTTGCCAAAGAGCGGCGGTGTGGGGTGGTGGCCATTGAGGTTTCGAGTCAAGACCCGCTCAAGTTAGGCATTCCCCATTGGGATATGTTATCGTGCACTGAGGATCTATGGTGCATCAAGCGACTAGGGGAAGACTACAGTGACGGGTCGGTCGGTGATTGGACAAAATCACCTCCGGGTTTGTCGATTTTCGTTGATCCAAGAGAGTTCTAGAAAAATTATGAAACCAAAAAACAAGTGTCATTTTAGGCTTTAGAGTCACTAATTTTCCTTCTATTTCGTTTTGATAAAACATACTCATAAGAGTATTCGCATAAAATTTTTCTTCAAATAACATTTGAAGATTGTCATGTCTTTCACTATATGTCATGAGACCTTATCTTATTCTCCTTTTCTTTTGATATATAATTGGCATGCGAATCTTATTAACCATAATATGTTGTTAACTTATGAAATTAGCAAGCTGTAACACACATAAATCACTTTGAGGTCTCTAACGGATATAGTTCATCATGATGCTTCAATTCCACACTTGGCCCGAAGAGCATTAGGTCGTGGAGTTAGTTGCGATACTCGTAGTTTTTCTCTTTCTATCTAGGTCAAGGCCATTTTCTATGCTTGCATTTCTCAATAGCTGGCCTCGTGTTGCACCCAATGTCTGTGGTATGTGATTTTCGCTTCAATTTCCTATTTGGGTGCCAAATTCTAATGATTGTGACAACCTTCATCTTAATCATTCTTTTGATTGTATTTGGGGAGGGTGGTACCCTTTTTAAAATGGCCTAATTGATGCAACATTTTAAATTTCAGCTTTAGTTTAGATGTTTGCTAATTAATAATTGATTACTAAGGTTCCTCCTAACACTTGACTTGCAAAGGAGGAATGGAGGAAACTTCTTCCTAATTTGATGGGGGCTACCCTCCACCGTTTATGTTTAATTTTGGGGAGATTTGATTTTATATAACTAGTTAAAATTTTATTATTTTGTCAAAATGAATATTTATTTGAGAAAAAATGGATTAAAAAAAGAAGTCAATTTGGTGGATACAGCAACTCATTGGGAAGTGAGGGAGGCATTACTAAGAAATTACTTGAAAACAAGATTAATTAATTTAAAGAACGAAGAATGTGCTCTCTCTCTCTCTCTCTCTCTCTCTCTCTCTCTCATATATTGAATACTTTATTCTCTCCTCAATTTCCATCGAGATGTGATGCAATGAATGAAAATGACTGACTAGTTTTTACGTGCATGCCTTTCTTAAAGCAACAATATGGGTCTCATTGGCCCATTGGGCCGAAGATTGATAGTATGAGCTGTGTATTATTATAACAAATTGTAAAAATAGTTAGATCTAGAATATTCTTTTAACGAATGTATATAAACCTCAGTGTAATGCTAAATACAATACAAAATTCTTCTTCTTTTCTGAATTAGTATCAGAGCTTCAGTGAGATCTGTGGCCTCCTCAAAAAAGCACCACCATTCCTTATTCTAGTTCCTACATCAGAGATCATTTTCCCCTTCTTTTCTCTCTGTAAATCAAACCATTACTGTTAAAATTGATTCAACAATTTTCTAATTTGGAAATACCAGATTCTAAAAGCTTTAACCGCTAATGGCCTTGATCATTTTCTTGATGGTTCTCTGTTCCTCCCCCTCCATTTTTAGATGTTCTTCCCAATCGTGTCTTCTTTACTCAGCTTCGCTGCAATCAGCTCGTCATGAGGCACTTAGCTATACTAAAATGGTAAATATATGACAGTCTCTTGGTCACATTTATTCTTCGTCTTCTCTAGCTCGAGTTTCAGATTTGCGGCGTAAACTTTATGGATTGTCGTGTTGTTGATTTTATCACATAAACGTATGTATCGATATAGCAAGCAATATAGATTTAAATTACAGTTCCGTGTGACTTGAATTCTACTTTAGTCGGTTGGGTTTTTGTATGTCAATATGAAGAGTTTATGTTTTCTCATTTCTGCTCTGGCTTTGATTTTTGTTTTTTTTTTTAAATTTTTTACGTAAATTTTAGTGTCACAGTTTTTCACTTTTTTTTTTATTATTATTATAATTTGATTCTCAATCATGGTATGAAAGCGAAGTTGTTCGCTTTATCAGAGGTATAGAACGGGTTTGCAATTTTGGAGCAAAATTGCAAATTTTGGAAAAGGAAAAGAATATTAAAAAATATACAGAAAAGGGAAATTTTTTTCCTTGCGTCGTTGTTCTCTTCTCTTCTTCGCGAAGGAAGAAGAGAAACCCCACAGTCCCTGACGCCGTTCTGCCATAAAAAAGAAGACGACGACCGTCGCACAGAAGGCCGACGCACAGCTCCGACGCCACAGAAACCGCCGCGCGCCTGGGAGAAGAGTTCGTCGTCGGTTGTCGTCGCAGCCGCATTTTCTGTCCGTCCTTCGTCACACAGAGCGCCGCACGCTATCTCTGATCTGCTTCTGTTTCTCCACCGCAAGTCAAGTTCCGATTTGTGGTTCTCCGGTGTCCTTCCGATCTCGCCGTCCAGAGAAGAAGACCGGCAGATTGTGCAACCTTCGACTAGCACATTCAGTGGCCGACAATTGTTCGTTGGAAATTCCGATCTGCCCACGGAATTTATTTTTTGGTCGAACAGTGAAAGTGAAATTCGAAGGGGGTAAAAGTTGATAACTTTATTTTTGTTGGAAAGATTTAGACTGATTGTTTCGTTTTAGTGGAATATTTTTGGGTTATTTTGAATTTCTGAGTTTTGGGCTGATTAATTGAATAGAAAATATCTGAATTGAGGTGAGTTCGTAGGTTCAGAATATTTTTAGAGAATTTATTCTAATATTTTTGAGGAGCTGATTTTTGGATTTGGATATTGTTTTTGGGATTCAAATATTTGAAATTGGATATTCTAAAATTGAATATTTTATTGAAGTCGTTTTTAAGCGTTGAGTTCGTTCAAGTTTGATATCCCATTATTAGATCAAAACACAAGGTTTCAATTATGGTAGGTGAAAATGCGAGATTTGATCGCACATATGAAATTAGACGACACGTTATTAAGGCTTGATAAAATGCCTTTGTCTTTGAGTGAAGAGGAAAAAATCTGGAAGTATTGAAAAGCCCTATTTACGATACGTCTGCATTTATCAAATCAAATTTGCAAGAAAATTGTTGAAAAGGGCAATCAACCAATGACGTCCGGTGTAACAGTTGTCGCAGAAGAAGAAGACTATAGTTATGAAGATCTTCTAGTTGTGTCAGAGGAAAACTCAAAGCCAAAAAAATATGGAATTCTGGATACAGATTTGTTCGTTTCATATGAGTTACGATCGGAATTGGTTTTCAACATGAAAAAAATTTCAGTTGATAGAAGGTAGTTTAGTTGAAGAACACTTGACTGCATTCAAGAAATTAGTTTCAAATTTGGATACTATGAGATGCAAGTACGATGAGGAGAATCTGAGGTTGATTCTTCTATGCTCGTTACCAGCTTCATTTAGTGCTTTCAGAGACACGATTTTATACAGTCGGGAAAGTCTTTCTTTGAAAGAGATTTGTGACGCATTGTTATTAAAGGAGAAGATAAACAAGATTGTTGTTGGATCCAAGTCTTGAGGACATGAACTCGTCATTCGAGGTAGAACATAAGAGTCAAACAACAAAGGCAGTGAATAGTGATAGTGTTCAGGGTTCGAAGGACAGATCAAAGTCAAGGAACCGAGATAGAACCTGTTATTTCTGAGGAGAAAAAAAGACACATTAAATTTAAGTGTCAGGAATTGCAGAATGTTAAGAAAATTGTTGAAAAGGGCAATCAACCAATGACGTCCGGTGTAACAGTTGTCGCAGAAGAAGAAGACTATAGTTATGAAGATCTTCTAGTTGTGTCAGAGGAAAACTCAAAGCCAAAAAAATATGGAATTCTGGATACAGATTTGTTCGTTTCATATGAGTTACGATCGGAATTGGTTTTCAACATGAAAAAAATTTCAGTTGATAGAAGGTAATTCAGTTGAAGAACACTTGACTGCATTCAAGAAATTAGTTTCAAATTTGGATACTATGAGATGCAAGTACAATGAGGAGAATCTGAGGTTGATTCTTCTATGCTCGTTACCAGCTTCATTTAGTGCTTTCAGAGACACGATTTTATACAGTCGGGAAAGTCTTTCTTTGAAAGAGATTTGTGACGCATTGTTATTAAAGGAGAAGATAAACAAGATTGTTGTTGGATCCAAGTCTTGAGGACATGAACTCGTCATTCGAGGTAGAACATAAGAGTCAAACAACAAAGGCAGTGAATAGTGATAGTGTTCAGGGTTCGAAGGACAGATCAAAGTCAAGGAACCGAGATAGAACCTGTTATTTCTGAGGAGAAAAAAAGACACATTAAATTTAAGTGTCAGGAATTGCAGAATGTTAAGAAAATTGTTGAAAAGGGCAATCAACCAATGACGTCCGGTGTAACAGTTGTCGCAGAAGAAGAAGACTATAGTTATGAAGATCTTCTAGTTGTGTCAGAGGAAAACTCAAAGCCAAAAAAATATGGAATTCTGGATACAGATTTGTTCGTTTCATATGAGTTACGATCGGAATTGGTTTTCAACATGAAAAAAATTTCAGTTGATAGAAGGTAATTCAGTTGAAGAACACTTGACTGCATTCAAGAAATTAGTTTCAAATTTGGAGACTATGAGATGCAAGTACGATGAGGAGAATCTGAGGTTGATTCTTCTATGCTCGTTACCAGCTTCATTTAGTGCTTTCAGAGACACGATTTTATACAGTCGGGAAAGTCTATCTTTGAAAGAGATTTGTGACGCCTTGTTATTAAAGGAGAAGATAAACAAGATTGTTGTTGGATCCAAGTCTTGAGGACATGAACTCGTCATTCGAGGTAGAACATAAGAGTCAAACAACAAAGGCAGTGAATAGTGATAGTGTTCAGGGTTCGAAGGACAGATCAAAGTCAAGGAACCGAGATAGAACCTGTTATTTCTGAGGAGAAAAAAAGACACATTAAATTTAAGTGTCAGGAATTGCAGAATGTTAAGAAAATTGTTGAAAAGGGCAATCAACCAATGACGTCCGGTGTAGTAGTAGTCGCAGAAGAAGAAGACTATAGTTATGAAGATCTTCTAGTTGTGTCAGAGGAAAACTCAAAGCCAAAAAAATATGGAATTCTGGATACAGATTTGTTCGTTTCATATGAGTTACGATCGGAATTGGTTTTCAACATGAAAAAAATTTCAGTTGATAGAAGGTAATTCAGTTGAAGAACACTTGACTGCATTCAAGAAATTAGTTTCAAATTTGGAGACTATGAGATGCAAGTACGATGAGGAGAATCTGAGGTTGATTCTTCTATGCTCGTTACCAGCTTCATTTAGTGCTTTCAGAGACACGATTTTATACAGTCGGGAAAGTCTTTCTTTGAAAGAGATTTGTGACGCCTTGTTATTAAAGGAGAAGATAAACAAGATTGTTGTTGGATTCAAGTCTTGAGGACATGAACTCGTCATTCGAGGTAGAACATAAGAGTCAAACAACAAAGGCAGTGAATAGTGATAGTGTTCAGGGTTCGAAGGACAGATCAAAGTCAAGGAACCGAGATAGAACCTGTTATTTCTGAGGAGAAAAAAAGACACATTAAATTTAAGTGTCAGGAATTGCAGAATGTTAAGAAAATTGTTGAAAAGGGCAATCAACCAATGACGTCCGGTGTAACAGTTGTCGCAGAAGAAGAAGACTATAGTTATGAAGATCTTCTAGTTGTGTCAGAGGAAAACTCAAAGCCAAAAAAATATGGAATTCTGGATACAGATTTGTTCGTTTCATATGAGTTACGATCGGAATTGGTTTTCAACATGAAAAAAATTTCAGTTGATAGAAGGTAATTCAGTTGAAGAACACTTGACTGCATTCAAGAAATTAGTTTCAAATTTGGAGACTATGAGATGCAAGTACGATGAGGAGAATCTGAGGTTGATTCTTCTGTGCTCGTTACCAGCTTCATATAGTGCTTTCAGAGACACGATTTTATACAGTCGGGAAAGTCTATCTTTGAAAGAGATTTGTGACGCCTTGTTATTAAAGGAGAAAATAAAGCATATTGTTGTTGGATTCAAGTCTTGAGGACATGAACTCGTCATTCGAGGTAGAACATAAGAGTCAAACAACAAAGGCAGTGATAATGTTCAGGGTTCGAAGGACAGATCAAAGTCAAGGAACCGAGATAGAACCTGTTACTTCTGAGGAGAAAAAAAGACACATTAAATTGAAGTGTTGGGAATTGCAGAATGTTAAGAAAGTTGCTGAAGAGGGAAAACAACCAATGACGTCCGGTGTAGCAGTAGTCGCAGAAGAAGAAGACTATAGTTATGGAGATCTTCTAGTTGTGTCAGAGGAAAACTCAAAGCCAAACAAATATTGAATTCTCCATACAAATTTGTTCGTTTCATATGTGTAACGACCCTTAAACTATTCCTAATTTTCCCGTATTATTTATTATTTTTTTTCTAATAACTTTAATTACATTTAAGCGGAATTTGAAGCGGAAACCGCAATTTGTAAAACATTCGAATCTATTTTGAAAACCACGAAATAAAGCTTTAAAACAATTAAAAGAAAACCTTAATTAAAACTTAAAAACATAAGCAGCAGGAGAAAAGACAAAACATGGGGCAAAAATGGAAAATCGCCCCAAAAATGAAGGGGCGATCTTTGGTTTTGCCAGTGATTGCCTCACCAGGCGATCACGGATCGCGGCGACAAACACGAAGGGCGATCGATCCCCACCCTTGGGCGATCGATCCCCACCCTTGGGCGATCGATCGCCATGTCCTCTGGATTTCCAGAGGACTGGCGCACCTCCATTCCTTCTCTCCTTCTTTCTTCTTCTGCATAATACTTAACTCATATACAATTTCCAACTACATTAACATAACTCTACTTACACCTCAATTAAACGTTTTAACATCAAGTCTCTCGACACTCCTACGTCCTCCATAATTTCACTCAAAACCGACTCAAGACGCAGTTAACACGAAATACATTTTCACGAAAACGAACTGCATGGATATGTTTAAAAACCGAATATTTCCCTAATACCAAACATTTACAAACAACTTTTCCAAAACGTTTAAAAACTTCAAAATATAAACCTATCAACTATCCAGATCCAAACATCCTAAAATGTTTCTAACTGTACAATTAATTTACCTACAAATCTTTTACACAAAACAACCCAAAATACCTACATACGTCCCCACGGGTCATAAAACGCCTCGACTGCGCCAGCACACTCCCGCAATCATTCTTCGTCAACTGAACTCAGGCTTCGGGAGGAGGAACATCGTTCTCACCTGTCTCGTACTCACCTACACCATACAGACACACTATGAGATAAAAATCTCAGCAAGTTTCGTAAATGCATTGCATGCTGTGCGTATGAGTTTCAGAAATCATGCAACATTTTCTTATCATTACGTCGCAGACATATTATCACCGAGATATCAGCCCGCTAAAAGGAAAGGATTCATCCCGCGGTCGGACAACCCTTTCTATCTAGCGGAGGGGGGTACATGCTCACACAAACAACAGCCATGCCTGAGCCCCACCTCGCGTGACCAGATAACGGATTACGTAGATTCATTTAGTTTAGGCGATGTGGTATTGTGACAGACCCCTTTGTGCCTACACAATAGATCAATAGCCCCCTTTCAGGCCACATCTCTTTTCATGAAAATATCGTGCGGAAGTTCATTTTCTATGCTCTTTTAAAAACCATGATGCATGAACACGTGCATAACATAACATTCAACATATATACCATCAAAACAATAAAAAGCATAATCTATATTATACATATGTACCATCAAGACAATAAAAACATAATCTATATTCTACATATATACCATCAAGACAATAAAAACATAATCTATATTATACATATGTACCATCAAGACAATAAAAACATAATCTATATTATACATATGTACCATCAAGACAATAAAAACATAATCTATATTATACATATGTACCATCAAGACAATAAAAACATAATCTATATTATACATATGTACCATCAAGACAATAAAAACATAATCTATATTATACATATGTACCATCAAGACAATAAAAACATAATCTATATTATACATATGTACCATCAAGACAATAAAAACATAATCTATATTATACATATGTACCATCAAGACAATAAAAACATAATCTATATTATACATATGTACCATCAAGACAATAAAAACATAATCTATATTATACATATGTACCATCAAGACAATAAAAAGCATAATCTATATTATACATATGTACCATCAAGACAATAAAAACATAATCTATATTCTACATATATACCATCAAGACAATAAAAACGCATAACCTATAAAAGAACTAATCTTAACTACCCAACCAAAGCATATAAACAAACAATTCACCAAAACTCCTCGAGACGACATCGACGTACAGTGTAGGCCAATCGGCCAGAGTAAGTCACAGAACTTACCTGTCGTCCGTAGCGCACTGAGCTCTGTCTACGAGCGTTGTTCACCTAAGTCAATTTCACAACAATTGTCATTAAAACGAGATTAAACCGTTAAATGTCCAAATTTAACGAAATCTTAACTATGGAAATTTTCCTAAAATTCTAACTTAACTTTTTGAGATATTTTATCAAGCAATTCATGCTTGTGAACTTCCAAAACTCCTTTAATGGACATTTCTCAAACCTCAAATATCCGCAAACCGTAAAACTTCTCACAAATCACTCTAACTTCGCCCAATAACGCTCGATACTTCCATTATATTCGTATTTACAGTAAACCTAACGATTTCTAAATCTAACTCGCGTTTTTTAACGAAACCCTAATCGTTAAATTTCGTGAAAACTACGAATAAACTTTCCAAAACCATAGAACCTTACTTAGAATCGAGTTTGGGGAAGAAAACGTGAAGAACAGAGGACGAACGGAGGAAGAACAGACGTCGGAGAGGAAGAACGCCGTTGAGGAAGAAAATCGCCTGAGGGTTCTCTGGCGTTCGCAGGAAGAAAGGAGAAATAAAGGAGGAAGAGAAGAAATTTTTGTTTTAAATAAATTGACTTGGCAAATTACTATTTTGCCCTTCCTCTGATTTTCTATTTGTTTCGTCATTCGTTTCATTATTTAGCTCACGGTTCAGTTTCTCCAAAATTTCTTATTTCACCAATAACTTCAACCTATTATCAGGGTTCTATTAAAACTGTCCGTTCGCAAATCGGACCTCGTTTACTATTTTTACTAAAACGTCCTTTATATTACGATAAACGTAATTCTCGTAAAATTAGCGTTACAACTCCTAAAATTCACGAAATTTCCTTAAAATTCATATTAATTATTAGGATCGTAATAACGCTTTCTTTTCGTAAAACAGACTTGATTTGACTTATTTACAAAAATGCCATTTATTTTAAAATATTAATATCCAGTAAAGCCGGATATTACATATGAGTTATGATCGGAATTGGTTTTCAACATGAAAAAAATTTCAGAAGGTGTTGTGTTAATGGGTATAACACATCGTGCAAGGTAGCTGAGATTGGTACCATCAGAATCAACATGCTTGATGAAATTTTTAGGACACTGGGTAATGTGCGACATGTTCCCGATTTGAACAAAAATATGATCCCGTTGAGTACTCTATATGTGAAAGGGTACAAGTACAACGTTATAGGTGGAGTTGTGAAGATCAGTAAAAGTGCTCTCGTCATGTTGAAGAGTCACAGGAAATCTGTAAATTTGTATGTAATACAGGGTTCTATAGTGATAAGTAATAAGACTGTTAAATTTGTGAATTCACCTTCTAAGAGATTGGTTGAAAAGACTGAAAAGAAGTTTGGTTCTCGGGTGAAGTTTAAGTTAGGATCCGAGTATACATCAGAGTCGGTGAGTCAACTTATCACAGATGTTCAGTCACCAGTTTCAGTTTCACGACAAAGTGGTATCGCAAAAATAAAAACCAAGTGGAAGGTTGAAGATATGGGGCGATATGGTAAAATTGTGGGTTATGTGTTGAATATGTTCGAGGGATAACGATTCCAGTAAGGAGTTTTTAACACATTTACATGCAATTCGTTGTGACAACTCAAAAAGAAACTGTGATTAATTTTAATAAAATACCAAAAGATATTTAATTTATTTGAAATATTTTTCACATGTTCACCATGTCATGGGTAGATAATAAAAAAATTTTCGTGATTTTCTAAAACTTGTATGATTTATTATAATATTTTTATAAAACACTAAAATAAAATTACAATAAATTGTATATATGTTAAAAATCACAAAAATTTTCAGATTATCTTCTCATTAAGTAGTGAACTTGTGGTAAAAATTTCAAGTGAATCCAATTTCATTTGGTAATTTTTTAAATGAGAGTTTAATGAAATTGTTGATAGAAGGTCAAAACTGATAACAGAATCAAAGTACAGAGTTTGGTTTGCCGGTGTTTTTAGTATAGGGGGCTAACTGAAATAAAATGCATAGTACAGGTTAAAATCGATAGTTACTCTAAGTTATTTGATTGGTTTCTCATAGCAATATAAGGAAAGTAACTAATAACTATTTTATAAAATTTTAGAAGAGTTTTGTAAATGTTATTGAATACGTGTTTGATGCAATTGTATGAGTAATGCATTAAAAGAAAAGGATAATCAAATTGATAATTGAGGGGAAGTTGAAATTCAAGGTCTTTATTTGATTAATTAATTTTTTTTCTTTGTTTTTATTAGATCTGAAAAAAAGAAGAAGAAGTAATGTTTAGCTGTTTAGTTAGCTTAGATCATAAAAATAATTTTTTGATTGATTAAATTAGTCTAAGGCAATCAATTTTATACTTAATTTCTTAAAATATTGATTCTCTGTGAGACGATAGTTGGATTTTAAATTGTTGAGATTGAATAATAATAATCGAGAAAAGAGAAATAAACGCGGAAAACATAAACACCAAGATTTACGTGGAAAACCATAAATAAGCAAAAACCACGAACACATGAGAAATTCATTAATAGAAAACCAAGGTACAATTGAATTTTGTGACTCAAGCATCAATATGAGAAAACATAAAACTTTAATATTGATATACGAGCCCGACCCGGTCTTACTAGAATTTGGGTCACACCGAACTCTAACAATCTTTACTTTGACATGAATTTCACACGAGAGATCCAATGCAGACTACTCGCCCCAATTTAAAGCGAGTCTAGACTCTGAACTCTGAACTCTGAACTCTGACAATCTCCATCTTCAAAGATTTTTCGGTGCAAGGAAACGAATTTACAAAAGCTCATTAAAAATAATCTTCTCTTCCACAAAGGCTTCTGATGGGCCAACTCAGCAACTGATAATTACCTTAAGTTAAAGTGCATAATACAGGATTTGGTTTGTCCATTTTTTTGGTACATGGGGTTAATTGAAATAAAGTGTATAATATATGGTTAAAATCGATAATTACCCAATAACTTATTAAGTATATAACTTTCTTAAAATTGCACATGAGGCATAAATATATTCATATTTTATGTGTCATCAAATTGTTAAACAATTAATAATATGACATGAGTTGTTTTTATCCTGTTCCTAACTCTAATTTCTTTTTTCAAATCAGTTAGAATTTTGACATGAAAATCAGTGAATCAAATCAATTTAATTAGGATAAAACAAATTCAATAATCAGAGTAATAATATTAAAAAGTGAGTTTTATAAATTCAATAATTTCAGTTCTATCCAACCCTAAACAAAAGTCTTAGTTTATAACGAAAATAAAAAGACAAACTTTAATCAAATAAAACTCCATAAAAAACATGGTTTAATGTAATGATCTAAATAGTAAATAAAAGAAATAAGGATGAGAAGAGAAACATGAAACTAAAGCCATTGCCATCCTGTTGTGCTCACGACGATTTGTTCCCAAAATAGGTCGAATTATCTTGGTGTTGTTAGAGACGAATTTTACGTTTATTCCCTACGTTCCTTTGTTGCCCTAAATTCGGTTGTAGAAGTGTATTACTAGAGTCAAGATCATATCTTCAGAATCAGCTCCGAATCAGAAATAGAATTTCCAAAATCGTTGGAACATCGTTGCATAAGAAGAGAATGCCTAGACTTTACTAAAAACAGTGTTTGGTCAAGGAATGTCGTGACATCATCACGAACGATGCCATTCTTTCTATCTTTTCAGAGTAACAATGTAAAAATCGTATTTTATGCTAATTAAAGCTTCATGTGTCGACTTTTGAGTTATTAACTAACAACGTGTTAATAGTTGACTCATTTTTGTCTTTTATAGCCACGTTGGATTTTTAAGTCAGTTGGTCAAAATCGGTAATTTAAAAAATTAGCGTGTTGTTCAATTTAAAGAAAATGACGTTGGGTAATTTGAAGGTTATTATAATTTTGATGATGAATGTTTTTAAGTGAGATTGTTTTATATTCAAGTTATCTTTGACTAATGATTATTGTTATAATTGTTGATAATAAGTAAAGAAAATTATTCTATCATTATTTCTCATTGAAAATATCATTTAAGAGGAGTATTTAATCATACTAACATGTGTGTTCAAGAATTTGTAGTCTTCAATGAGTCTTTAGAATTTAAATTTAAATGAATGAAAAAATTGCCTTCAAAGTGTCGACCGAAACGATATAGTGTCGACTGCTAGACAATTTTACAAAATTTCAGAGAACTTCAAGTGTTTACCAGAAAAATATAGTGTTGACCGAATAACCGAATGACGAAATTCCAGAGAAGTTCAAGTGTCGACTGAAAAATGATAGTGTCGACTGCTAAGCCAAAGTGTCGACCAAGTTGTTGAACGACTTTTAAAATAACACACAACGTCAACAAACAGACTATCTATTTTCTGAAGACCCTTATAAATATAGAAGAATGAAGGATCATGCAAAAACCACCAATCTGAAAATTGCAACGAAGTGCTGCTAAATTATGACGTGAGAATCTTTGCCTTCGACTTATCTCTCACCTCTTCTAGTTCATCAAATTGTGATTGTACTCATTGAGAGTGTGTAAAGATTGTATTAGTCATTATTCCTACTTCATTGTTTCTTGTGAATGTGTAAATGGTGACTCCTTGAAGAAAAGTCTTGTAAGACATTGATTGACGTCTGGAAGATTATTCAAGTGAACTCAAGAAGTTGATATTGGAAAGAATCTTCAAGAAGGAACCTTGAAGCATGGACGTAAGCAAGATTGGCTGAATCGCGTTAACAACTTGGTTGCATTTATTTTCTCTAAACCTCTTAGATTTTATTCACTTTAAGTTACTAGTCTGAAAATCTAATTATATTGCTTGAGAATATCACTATATTTGAACTTGTGCAAATTTGTAAGATAATCACGACAAGGTTGTTAATAACCTAATTCACTCCTCCTCTTAGGTTATTTTTGATCCTGCAGGATAATCATGACCTTGGATTTCTTTTAGCCTAAGACGAGTTTACTAATTTCGAGTCAATGCCAGAGGTAGTCACTCATGTATGGAAGATGAGTAGTCATCATCGAGGTTGAGATTTTATGTTTTTTTGCAATGCATTGCATTATTTTCAAAACTTTATTTTGGTGGATTGCCACCTGTAAAAATATGATGGAGCCTGATCGCCAGCACGTCAGTTTTATACGTATATGTACGTATGATTTTCTCACGTTTATTTTCAGCATACATGATATAATTTCATCAACTTCAATCAATGCGACTTTGTCCCACAAAAAAGAAAAAGGAAGGAAGATTTTGAGGTGGGATATTTCTCGAGTCCCTACCTTCTTTATCACTGAGCAGTCATTTAGAGTCCTTAGCTAGAGATCTTGGTTGTTTCCTTCTCGACGATGAAGCTTATCCCCCATCGCCTCACTAGCTGATGGTCTTTTAACTTTTGTTATAGGCACAAGTGCTACTCTTGCATAGACCTTTTTGCATTTTAGATTTCATGACTCGACCTATAGACGGTGATACTGCCACCTTCGGAGATGTGATCTACACTTCATTCATTTTATCCGTAGGTCACGGATGGAATCCCTTGAGAAGGGATAGAATGTAAGTTCCTACTGCTTGAGATGAGAAGAAGGCAGGCAAAAAAATGCACATAAGACCAAAAGTCGAGTGCGCACCCAAATGTTCATACATTAATTCTGATTTTTCCTTCTGATCCTCCTAACCAATTGGACGGCTGTTGAAATCAAGATTAATGATGAAGTTTCTCGTCATGTCGGGAATACTAAATTACCTCTCGGTTGTTGGAGGATCCAACGGGTCAGGCAGATAAGATAGGGACTGTAACACCCGGCCTTTTTGTATGTAATTATTTCCCGAACCATTTCTCGGGATTAATTTAATATAAATGCAATATGTGTTTTGTTGGAAAACCAAACTAATGTTTAACTAAGCATTACACTAAGTTAAAATGCATGGAAGGGTAAATTGGAGAGAAATTAAGGTTGGTGGGAGAAAACCAATGGTTGAGTGACATGTGGCAGCTTGTTGAAGAAGTTAAGTTCTTCCCCCTACGTAAAACCCTCTTCACTTCTCTTCTCTACTCTCTCTCCTTTTTCCTCTCTGCATTCTCTCTTCCTGTCGACAAACAACCATCGAAGTTACTTCGATCTTCTCAGATTCCTTTCTGCTCCTCCGCTAAGGTAAACATCTTCTAATGCTAACACATTTGGACAAGCAAAAACTATGGGTTATGCTGAAGTTTTAGGTTAAGATAGTTGGGAGAAAACTCTCGATTTTTGTATGGAAACACATTCGTTGTTTTCTACAAGTCTGAATGGAGTTTACTGCATAATCTTCCAAGTTATTTGTTAGCATTTGCAACTTGTTTAATTTCTCTACATTGCAAGCAACAGATCCGAGCGTTCCAGGGACATCCGAGCATTCTACATTGCAGCAACAGGTAAGTTCATATCCGTAGGTTAGCCCTTAAGGCCCTACATCCCGGAGGTACTAGGTTTTCTGTTCTGTCGGGTTGTTTTGGGTAGAAAGGTTATAGTTATGTTCTGAGTTGTCTATGTTATGTTTCACCGTATGTTCTGTTATTTCTGTCATCTGCTCTCTGCCTGTTCAAGTTCAAGCACTGTTCATGCATACATGTTTTCTCTGAAAGCCATGCAAATGTCTTCTGTACACTGTTTGAAACTAAATAAGATAAAATCTGACTGAAATGTACCGGTTAAGTGTGGGACGGGGACTGACCCTCTGGTTTTATCCCTCCTTGGGATTCTGAAAAATTGTCCTTGCCAAGGACCCTCTGGTTTTATCCCTCCCTGGGAATCTGAAAATTACTGAATGTGCCTGATAGTGCACCTACTGTTGGCCAGTTCCCATATAAGCCCCACTTATACCCCTCTGCCACTGAAACTGTAATGTTCTGTACTGTCACTGTATTTCTGAAAACCGCATGCATAGCATTTTGCATCACTGCATATCTATTATGTTCTTACTGAGTTTTAGACTCATAGGTGAACTCCCTGATGTAGGTACTGAACCTGAACGTGAGGACTTTGTGCCTCAATCTGATGAATAGGTGGCTGGTGGCTCGAGCTCTCGGGGGGTGGTTGCTGTAGTCAGACACAATTTTCTGTCCCGAGGTTTAAGTCTTAGTCTTACAAGAAATGTTCATATCTGTAAACTCTTCTGAAATTCTGGTGTGTTTGTTTTTAAAACTCTGTTGAGGTCCTGTGTTTTGTTTTAAAAACCCTGTAGGAAAATTCTATTGGACATATATATATAATGTATAAGTTCTGATGATCGAGTTTTAAATCTCTGTTGATAGTTGATAGTTGTTTCCTGTGAAATGTCTTGAAAACATTCTGGAACTGCTTGAGTTCTCCCTTTTCAGGTCACGCATGGATGGTCTCGAATTTTAGAGCTATCCATGCAGTTTGTTTTCTTGAAATCTGTCATTTGTAATGAAGGTCTGAAACCTGTATACCTTCTGTTGTGCTCGAGAACCATGTTTTGAATTGGTTTGAGAATCTGAGACTTTTATGCTTTCTGTTCTTTAAGCTCTCTGTCTACATGTTTTTCTGTCAAAAGTTGTCAAATTCTGCCACTTTTAAACTGCATCTTCCGATCACGTTTAATGCATCCACCGATAGTCACTGTTCACGTTTTGTCTTATCTCATCCACCGGTGAACAGTTGATTTCATCAGTCTTAGTTACTTCTGCCGGTTTCATCTGTCTCTCAGTTTAACTTCATCTTTCGATGACGTCATCTCCTCTTCTGATGACGTCACCATAGCTTTTCTTCTGCCGATTACGTCTACTGCCTTTATCTGCCGATGACATCATCACATATTCCGACGACGTCATCACATATTCCGATTTCGTTTAATGCCTGCATCTACCGTCTGACGTCATCTCCTCTTCCGATGACGTCATCCACTGTTTTCTTCCCTGCATCTACCGTCTGACGTCATCTCCTCTTCCTGATGATGTCATCCACTGTTTTCTTCTCCTGCCGATTACCTTTAAAGTCTGCATCTTCCGGTGACATCACCTATTTTGTTGTATCTACATCCACCGATAGCATTTACATCTTCCGGCTGACGTCATTCAAGTCTTCCGCTAGTCTTTTACCTAAGTCTTCCGACTTCACATTCTGTTTTCTGCCCCGATCTTCTTCTATTATTTGTTCTTCCTTCCGATTGTAGATATGTTTACAGTATTTTCTCGCTTTATATTCGAATACAGGGAACGGGGAACGTTCTTTCCCTTCCTCTCAAAAGTTCAAGAGTTTACTTTAAAAAGCTCATCCCGTTTATGTGTAAATTTCTTCTGTTTGCCTCAGTTTATTCCTGTTCTTTCTGTTTTTCCTGCTTAATTCCATTTCTTCATTTTAGTCACTCATTCCTGTAATCTCAGCTCCGAGTTAGTTCCCGTTTCTCTTTCTCTGTGAATCTGAAATTATGTTAATCACTGTAGTCCCTCCCTTTCTGTAAAATTTTATGTTTAGGGTTTTGCATTGATAGTACACGTCTTCTGTCATTTTATTTCTGTTCTTCTGTGTAGTTCTAAAAGCTCAGTTGGTCTTTCATAAGTTGTCCAGTGCATTTGGTAAACGTTTTTCCGTCCTTTTTGTTCCAGTAACGCCGTCTGTTCAAAAAAAAAATTAAGTCACCGTTATCCGTTTTCTGTCCCGGAGTGACGGCTTGGATCTCGGACCCCGATCGGGTTCCGGTTTCGGGCCGTCACAGGGACTGAGGGATAATGACGTACTTTTGGGTGCGTATTCAACCTTTGGTCTTATGTGTAACGCCCCCGAACCCACTCTGACTCGGTGCGCTACTTGGCTCACTCTAACGCCGATAATTTTTATAAACACCAAAATATAAAAAAATCGGACACAGTGGAATTTAAAGCTAAGTCTCCCGAAGCTCTCTTATGTCATACCTAGCTGCCTAGACTCACCAATTTCCCTTAATCCTAACCGTTAAGCACCACAACGTCCTCCCCGAAAATTTCGACAAAGTAACGCCTGAAAATGGCGCCTCCAAAATAATAGGTACCTGCAAACGAATCAATCCTCAACCAGATCCAGAATACTCTTACTCAACTATCCAGCATACGAAATCTCCAAATAGCAGTAAAGAGAGAAACTATAATACTAACATCCCTAAGTGAAGAAAATCCATAGTATAGGGCGACACATCACCATTAACTTAACTATAACTTTCCAAACATCAACCAAAAAGAGTTATGAATTCCCATCATTTCCATAAACAGAAATCTACAATAAACTACCAAAATACAAAGCTCCACATCCCCCGAAGCCCATGGTCGAGGCGCCTCGACAACTGCCCGCACCGGCGTACTCCATGCATCACCAACTGCTGCCTAGTCCTGGGCTGTCTCATCTACCTCACCTGAGTAAATCTCGTCACCTACACCACAGAACACACACACACACGTAAGCTTACGCTTAGCAAGTAAGGGATAACAAATGCGATTAAACAAAATGCAACTGATCCTATCACAAGCAATTTCTACACTCTCTGTTGGTTTCGATACTCATTTTATTAATCGTTTACCCGCGCATCTTTCGTAGAGACCCTCCCGAGGTGCTCAACGAGCACTACTTCCCGGCGAGGCAACTCTACTCAACATCACAGTTAAATATCTTTTTATCACAGTGCATCACTCATAGAGATCCTCCCAAGGTGCTCCACGAGCACTACTCCCCGGCGAGGCAACCATACTCGGTATCACTGTTTAGTCTATTATTATCACCACACATCTCTTGTAGAGACCCTCCCGAGGTGCTCCACGAGCACTACTCTCCGCAGAGGCAGCTCTACTCGATATCACTGTTTAGTGCAATGCATCCCTGGTAGAGATCCTCCCGAGGTGCTCCACGAGCACTACTCCCCGGCAAGGCAACCCTACTCGGGATCACGTTGCATTTCTCATTATTTCTTTACATTTAATGCTCACTCTTTAAACTCGTGCTCACAACTCATTTTTCATGGTTCTAAAACCCTGACGCATGCCACACAAAGCACAACATAAAATAAAACACAACAATCAAACAACCAAACAAATAAACATCCCTACCGTTCCATGGTGTAGGCCCGAAGGCAACAAAACACACAATCCTCTACTTACCTGATTGCTCGGTTCGTAATTGCTCGCTCCGTCCGCTCAAGTTATCCATTCGACAACCTAGTAATTAGGGAAAAATTCTCTTAGAAAGCCACTAATAATTCCTAAAGATTTTCTAACCAAAAACTAACCCACACTTAAGAAAATTCACTCTTAAAGTACTAAAACCCGATTTTACCCAAAATTAACAACGCCCAACTTTGAACGGCCATAACTCCCTCGTTTTTCAACGGATTTCGACATGCCACCCCAATCCGGAAACCTCTACACGTCTACTTTCCATTGAAATAAACAAATTAAGCAACCAAACACAATGGCCAACCTGAATCTCCAAAAACATAATCGGCCCCCAAGTGTTCACAACCTGATTTTTGTGTAACTCTCATCCAATCCTTAATCCTAACCAACCAAACAACCTAAACTAACATAATTAAGGATTAAATGATCAAACGAGGAAGAAATCGAAAAGTAATTTTCGGAATCCTCCACCCTAGGGTTTTCAAACCCTCACCAAATCCAACCAAACTCACTAAAAACTCCAACAAACTTCACCTAAAGCTATAAAAACCAAAACCCATGTATTCTTACTTTGAAATGCCTTGAAAAATTGAAGAAAAGGGAGAGGAGGAGATCGGCTATGGAGGATAAGAAGGAATGGCGTGGAAGATGAGAAGAAATTAAGAAAATATTATAGTTGGAGTAGGTTAATTGGAGTAGGTTAAAGTTATGGTAAAAGTTATGGTAAAAATAAAAGAAAAGAAAATGGAATAAAAGAGAAAGAAATGAGAGTTCCACGTTGGAGTGAAGAGTGGTTAAAGGAAAATAAGAAATAAAGGTTGAAAAGTCAATTATTAATGAATATTGAAAAGTAAAAAAGGAGTAGGTTTGAAAATTCAAAGCATAATTGGACCAATAGGAATTGAATAAAAATTAAGTAGAGAAGTGGTTTAATGAATGATTGGCGTTGGAATTAAAAGAGAAAGGGGGAGGGTGTTTTTGCAATTTTAAACACTTTGGAGGAGGAAATTTAAAAGAGAAAGAAAATGTTAGGTTAAATGGAGAAAATTGTTCTTTTTCCTTCATCTTCCACGCCATTCCTTCTCATCCTCCATAGCCGATCTCCTCCTCTCCCTTTTCTTCAATTTTTCAAGGCATTTCAAGGTAAGAATACATGGGTTTTGGTTTTTATAGCTTCAGATGAAGTTTGTTGGAGTTTTTAGTGAGTTTGGTTGGATTTGGTGAGGGTTTGAAAACCCTAGGTGGAGGATTCCGAAAATTACTTTTCCTTCGATGGTTTTCTTCCTCTTTTGATCATTTAATCCTTAATTATGTTAGTTTAAGTTGTTTGGTTGGTTAGATTAAGGATTGGATGAGAGTTACACAAAAATCGGGTTGTGAACACTTGGGGGCCGATTCTGTTTTTGGAGATTCGGGTTGGCCATTGTGTTTGTGTAACACCCCGAGTTTACTGAAGATATCATCCGATAAAATTTCTACTACATCTTCCGGTAAGTTTATTACTCGACATCCACCGGTCACTAAACGACAAAACTTCTACTTATATCTTCCGATAGCTTCCACTGAAGACATCATCCGATGACTATACTGAAGACATCATACGATGGCTTTACTGAAGATATCATCCGATAGACAACAGAACAACAACAATTTCACTCTAACAAAGAAAACTCGAACTACCAGAAGAACTTGAGCAATTTACTAAAATTCATTCAAAACCACTTAAATTCGGACACTACTCCAACATTTAGTAAAACCACTATTAACACCAACAGAGTATAATTGTCTGGAAGAAAATCTCAAAATGAGTTCAGAAACATTAAAACTACTACTGTCATGAAAATCCAACATACTTAAATTGAAATATTGTCAATTAAACCTTCACACCAACTGACATCAGTTAAACAGCCCCATCAGCAGCCAGATTGCTGCATAGATGCACTCCTCCACCCAGTCTAGTTCTCAGCAAACTCAGTAAACACACCCGCTGTCACTTCTTCACATACATCACAAAACTCATCTATTAGCCTAATGCTAAGTAAGTAAAGCAGTAATGAAATGAAATGCTGAAATATGAATTCCTAAACATACAATTTCTACTTTCTCATCTCAGTTGTTCATGCATCGTTTCTGTTCAGATCCCCCTGTGAAATTGGGAGTTGGATCAACTCTCCCAAAGTGTAGATATCCACTGACTCATTAAGGGGCGGATTAATTCCCTTAACAGTAAATCTGATTCACATAGCTGTTTCTGATCCCCCTGTTCGATGGGAAGCGGATCAAATTTCCCAAAGTCTAAATATTCACTGTCTCATTAAGGAGGCGGATTAATTCCCTTAACAGTAAGTTTGATTCACATAGCTGTTTCGTTATGTTCATTCCTCACCATGCCAACATGCTTTCAAATTCATTTTCGTATACTTTTAAAATATGATGCATAACATACAGATACATTCAAGTAAACATAATCCTAATGTTTTGAGATGTAGGCCCAAAGGCACAAGCATACTTCACTTACCTGGCTCCTGGAAAATGTCTGGTTGCTAGCTACTTCGAAAATCTGCTCACCTAGGTTCATAACATAATATCAATCAAACCTTTACTAAACTTAACCAAAAACTAACCAGAAGGATAAGGAAACCAGTTTGAAACTCTATTGTTCGTGCATTCTCATTTATCACCAGAACCTGAACCTACTCTCATTCACAGCATCCTCAAAAATCCTCACATTGTACTCTCTCAAGTATCTAACCGCTATATCATAAGAGAAATGAGGAAAACTTACCTAGGTTGAAGGAGAATCGGGCGAGGGAATCGCCAAGAGGGTTCTGTTGCAGAGCTGAAGACTGAAAGAGGAATGGTAAGCAAGATAGTGGCGGCTACAGTGCATTAAACCCAACCCTCTTTCCTTAAATACGTTATCCACTCTAGAAATTTTCAATTTACTCTTATGCCCTTATCTAGTTACTCAATAACCCTACTTTAATTATTGCATAATAAAGTGTACACCATTAATAATAAAAAAGAGCTGGTTCGATAGAACCAGGTGTTACAATCTACCCTCCTTAAAAGAATTTTGTCCTCAAAATTCGTTACCTGAATTATTCCGGATGTTGGTCCATCATGTCTTGCTGGCGCTCCCAAGTTGTTTCCTCTATATTCTGGTTGTGCCATAATACTTTCACTAGTGGAACCTCTTTGTTGCGCAATACCTTCACTGCATAATCCAAGATTCTTACTGGTTTCTCCTCATAGGTTAGGGTAGGATGAATTTCAATACCCTGTTGTTCCACAATCTGAGATGGATCTCGTACACACTTCTTCAACATGGAAATATGGAACACATTATGGATTCCTTCCATAGAGGTTGGTAGCTGTAACTGGTAGGCTGTCTTTCCAATCCTTTTCAAGATTGAGAATGGTCCAATAAACCTGGGGTTCAACTTTCCTTTCTTCCCAAATCTCACAACTCCTTTGAATGGTGATACCTTGAGAAAAACTTCATCACCTATCACAAATTCCAATTCTCTACGCCTGCAATTTGCATAGCTTTTCTGTCGACTCTGAGCTGCCAAAATTCTCTGTCGGATGAGGGCAACCTTCTCAACAGTTTGTTGCACAATGTTAGGACCAAGCAACTGTGCTTCACCAACTTCATCCTAGTACAAAGGTGATCTGCATTTTCGTCCATACAATGCCTCGTATGGTGCAATTCCTATGGTTGCCTGAAAACTGTTGTTGTAAGAGAATTCTACTAAGGATAGATACTTGCTCCAAGAACCCTGAAAATCCAATGTGCATGCACGAAGCATATCCTCTAATGTTTGAATGGTTCTTTCGGACTATCCATCTGTTTGAGGGTGAAAAGCTGTGCTAAAACTAAGCTGTGTTCCCATAGCCTTGTGCAAACTTTTCCAAAACTTGGAAGTAAATCTAGAGTCTCGGTCTGAAACTATAGTGCTTGGAACTCCATGCAGTCTAACAACTTCATGCACATACAACTCAGCAAGCTGATCCAGTCGAGTAAGTCATTCTCATCGGCAAAAAGTGGGCAGACTTGGTTAAACAATCAACTATCACCCAAATTGCATCATGTCCATTTGCTGTTCTAGGCAATCCTACAACAAAGTTCATCGTTATTTGTTCCCATTTCTATTCAGGAACTGGTAAAGGTTGTAACATTCCAGCAGGTCTCTGATGCTCAGCTTTAACCTGTTGACAAACTAGACACGATTCCACATAACTTGCCACACTTCTTTTCATACCTGGCCACCAATAATGTTGTTTAAGATCCTTGTACATCTTCGTACTTCCAGGGTGAATAGAAAATTTGGAAGAATGTGCTTCAGAAAGAATCTCATCTCGAAGTTCTTTAATAGCAGGGACAATCCATCTATTTCTAAACTTAAGGATTCCATTAGCAGAATAGTTAAAATCTGATTTGTCCGTAGAATTCATGCTTAACTTGTACTTGTTACACTCGTCATTACTCGTCTGAGCTTCCTTTATTTTCTCCAGAATTGTAGGCTTTAAGGTTATGGTTGAAAGTATGGCTAATACACTGGATACTGCTTCTAGATTAAACCTTTGAAATTCTGACTCTAAGGCTAATGGCATACCGAAATTCATGGTTGAGGTTGATGTTGTTACTCTACTCAAAGCATCTGCCACAACATTTGCTTTGCCGGGATGGTATTTAATCTCAAAATCGTAATCATTTACAAATTCCAACCATCGACGTTGCCTCATATTTAACTCCTTCTGAGTGAAAATGTACTTCAGGCTCTTATGATCTGAAAATATCTAGCAGGATTGTCCATACAAGTAATGTCTCCAAATCTTAAGTGCAAATACCACTACAGCTAATTCTAAGTCATGTGTGGGGTAATTCCTCTCATGTGTCTTCAACTGTCTAGAAGCATAAGCTATTACCTTGTCATTTTGTATCAACACACATCCAAGACCAATTTTGGAAGCATCACAATAAATGCTAAATTTACCGTTTTCAATAGGAAGGGTTAATATTGGGGCATTGGTCAGTTTCTGTTTCAAGGTCTGGAAACTATGTTCACATTCATCAGTCCATATATACTTCACACTTTTCCTTGTTAACTTAGTAAGGGGTGTAGCAATCTTCGAAAATCATTCAATGAACTTTCTATAATACCCTGCAAGTCCAAGAAAACTTCTGATATCTGTAGCACTCTTCGGTTGGGGCCACTCCTTAACTGCTTGATCCTTGGCTGGATCGACACATATTCCATCCCCAGAGATAACATGTCCTAAAAGGTGGACTTGGTCCAGCCAAAATTCACACTTAGAAAACTTGGCGTATAGTTGGTGCTGTTTTAATACTTCCAACACCAAGGTCAGGTGCCTAGCATGCTCATCCTTGGAATGGGAATAGATTAAAATATCATCGATAAACACTATGACAAACTTATCCAAAAATTCATGAAACACTCTATTCATGAGATCCATAAAGGCTGCTAGTGCATTTGTCAATCCAAAGGACATGACCAAAAACTTATAATGTCCATACCTTGTGCAAAAAGCAGTCTTTGGAATATCTTCAGATTTAACCTTCAACTGGTAATAACCGGACCTAAGGTCAATCTTAGAGAATACTCTTGCACCATTAAGTTGATCAAATAAATCATCAATCCTTGGCAATGGATACTTGTTTTTGACAGTTAACTTATTTAGTTCCCGATAATCATTGCACATCCGCATCGATCCATCCTTCTTTTTGACAAAAAGGACAGGTGCACCCCACGGTGAAAAGCTAGGGCGTATGAACCCTTTCTCCAATAAATCTTCCAACTGTTTCTTCAATTCCTTAAGCTCGGTAGATGTTAGTCTATATGGATTTTTAGACACAGGCTCGGCGTCGGGGTAAACATCCACAACAAATTCAATTTCCCTATCTGGTGGTAAACCAGGAAGGTCATCTAGAAATACTTCAGGAAAGTTTTGGACAATTAAGACATTTTGAGGATTTGCTTTTCCTACAAGTTGTGTGTCTAAAACACTAGCTAAGAAGCACAAATACACTCCACATAGGGAAGGTCTAGTGTTAATAGAAGTCATCATAGACATTTCCTTACTCCTCTTTGAAGCTTGAAAGGTATGCTTCAAACTACCAGGAGGTTGGAAGCTAACTATTCCAGTCCTACAATCAATTGTGGCGTGGTGCTTAAACAACCAGTCCATTCCTAGGATTACATCAAATCCCATTACATCCATAATAATAAGATCAGCAGGTAGACTTACGTTCCCCACTAATACATCACTGTCAAGTATCACTTGGTTAGAGTGCATGCGTTCACCAGAGGGTAATGTAACATTAAACACATGCATGGAAGGGATGAACTGTACATCTAACTTAACAGCAAATGCAGATGCTATAAACGAATGCGTTGCATCAGAATCTATTAAAGTAAAAGCAGGCACAGAGTTGATCAATATAGTACCTGACACCACAGCAGACTGGTCTTCATCACCCGACTCCATCATGGAGAATATCCTCGGTTTAATTATAGCAGGGCCACTCTTAGGAACTAGACAGTCTCTGCTAATGTGGCCGACCTTGTTACAATTGTAGCATCTGGTGATTCTAGGCTTCGAGCATTCCTTGAACGTGTGTCCAACCTCCTCACAGTTGAAACACTTTCCAAAACCCAGTTTGCATTCGCCCGGGTGGTTCTTCAAACACTTAGGACACTGGGGAAATTTCCTGACATTCTGTACCTTCCCTCCTGTTCCTTGGCTATTTTGGCCCTCACTTGGCCTCTTCGTTCCTCTTTGTTGGTGTGGCTGGATAAACCTTTGTGGGACCTCCTTTGGTCCAGCACACTTCCTTTCAGCTTCTTCCACTTTCAGAGCAGTGGACACAACTTCACTGAATGTCAAGCCTTTAATACCACAAAATGTAACTCCTCTATATATTTATGGCTTCAGTTCATGCACAAATTTGAACACTTTATCCTCGTCCTTGTGAGCAAAATGTTCGGCAAACCTGGACAAGGACTCAAATTGCCTACTGTATTCGGCCACAGACCCTGTCTGCTTCAAGTTCAGAAACTCCAACTTTTTCGCGGTTTGGACTGTGCTGTTAAAATACTTCTCATAGAAAATGTCCTTGAACTGTGACCAAGGCATCGCCAAAACATCAAGTGGTGGTCTCTATTGTTTCCCACCAAAGTTGAGCTTCACCAGCCAAGTGAAATGTTGCCAACGTGACCTTGTCTCCTTCTCCTATGTTGGCACACCTAAACATACTCTCAATCTTTCTCAGTCATCCTTCAGCAATAACTGGATCAGATGACTGTCCATCAAACGTGGGTGGTCTTAGTCTCCGGAATCTATCTCCAGAATGTTCATTGCTAGAACCCGAGTTGGCACTTTCTTGCACCTCTCGGTTCAACAGTACTCCTAGTTGGTCAGACTGTTGGCAGCACTAAATCAGTTTGCTGACGCACTAAATCTGTCAGCTGCCTAATCACACTAGGCTCCTCTTCATCTCTCACATTTGGCATTTCTCTTGGCACTCTAGGTCTCCCTGGGCGTCTGGCCACACTCTAGGTCTCCCTGGGCGTCTGGCCATCGTACTAAATTCCTGGACAGGGTTAATTACACTCTTAAATATCTATTAACTAAGGTTGACATAAACACTTACAGTTGTTGAAGTACTTCCATGTAACGATTGGCACTGATGAGTAATCTTCTGAACGGTTTAACTAAATGTCTCTGATACCATACTGTAACACCCCGAGTTTTCTGAACTCAGTTTGTTACTCATAAACTCGAACATAACTAAAAAAAAATTTCGGACCAAATTTAAAACTTCGTTCGAAAGTCAAATTTGAACGTTTGCTAAAAAAAAAAAAAACATGAAAACTTGCAGCGAAAAATCTTTGAGCAAAGCAAAGTTTAGCAAACTGTAAAATAGTGTTTGGATAATCAATTAAAATATTAAGGAAATGATTCAGCCGGAAGAGATGGAGGCTTAGACGTGAAATGTTTAAAGTTTAAAAAGTCAAACACATCATCCGCTGAACAAAGTCAACGAAAAGGGCCGGAAACCAACCGAAGGCTTCCACCGGTGACGTCAGCCGGATGAATCACTCATCCAGCCTCTGCCAACAACAAGACGACAAATCATTTGCTCACGTCTTCTGGTTAAACAAACTACATACACCGGTCACAAAACGACAAAGATTTCTACTACATCATCCGAATCCACCGGTCACTAAACGACAAAACTTCTACTACATCATCCAGTAAGTTTATTACTCGACATCCACCGGTCACTAAACGACAAAACTTCTACTACATCATCCAGTAAGTTTATTACTCGACATCCACCGGTCACTAAACGACAAAACTTCTACTACATCATCCAGTAAGTTTATTACTCGACATCCACCGGTCACTAAACGACAAAACTTCTACTACATCATCCAGTAAGTTTATTACTCGACATCCACCGGTCACTAAACGACAAAACTTCTACTACATCATCCAGTAAGTTTATTACTCGACATCCACCGGTCACTAAACGACAAAACTTCTACTACATCATCCAGTAAGTTTATTACTCGACATCCACCGGTCACTAAACGACAAAACTTCTACTACATCATCCAGTAAGTTTATTACTCGACATCCACCGGTCACTAAACGACAAAACTTCTACTACATCATCCAGTAAGTTTATTACTCGACATCCACCGGTCATTACTATACTCGACATCCACCGATCACTAAACGACAAGACTTCTACTACATCATCCAGTAAGTTTATTACTCGACATCCACCGGTCACTAAACGACAAAACTTCTACTACATCTTCCGGTAAGTTTATTACTCGACATCCATCGGTCACTAAACGACAAAACTTCTACTTATATCTTCTGATGGACTTCCACTGAAGACATCATCTGATGACTATACTGAAGACATCATCCGATGGCTTTACTGAAGACATCATCCGATAAACAACAGAACAACAACAATTTCACTCTAACAAAGAAAACTCCGACTACCAGAAGAATTTGAGCAATTTACTAAAATTCATTCAAAACCACTTAAATTCAGACACTACTCCAACATTTAGTAAAACCACTATTAACACCAACAGAGTATAATTGTCTGGAAGAAAATCTCAAAATGAGTTCAGAAACATTAAAACTACTACTGTCATGAAAATCCAACATACTTAAATTGAAACATTGTCAATTAAACCTTCACACCAACTAACATCAGTTAAACCGCCCCATCAGCTACCAGATTGCTGCATAGATGCATTCCTCCAACCAGTCTAGTTCTCAGCAAACTCAATAAACACACCCGCTGTCACTTTTTCACCTACATCACAAAACTCATCTATTAGCCTAATGCTAAGTAAGTAAAGCAGTAATGAAATGAAATGCTGAAATATGAATTCCTAAACATGCAATTTCTACTTTCTCATCTCAGTTGTTCATGCATCGTTTCTGTTCAGATCCCCCTGTGAAATTGGGAGTTGGATCAACTCTCCCAAAGTGTAGATATCCACTGACTCATTAAGAGGCGGATTAATTCCCTTAACAATAAATCTGATTCACATAGCTGTTTTCGATCCCTCTGTTCGATGGGAAGCGGATCAAATTTCCCAAAGTCTAAATATCCACTGTCTCATTAAGGGGGAGGATTAATTCCCTTAACAGTAAGTCTGATTCACATAGCTGTTTAGTTATGTTCATTCCTCACCATGCCAACATGCATTCAAATTCATTTTCGTATACTTTTAAAATATGATGCATAACATACAGACACATTCAAGTAAACATAATCCTAATGTTTTGTGATGTAGGCCCGAAGGCACAAGCATACTTCACTTACCTGGCTCCTGGAAAATGTCTGGTTGCTAGCTACTTCGGAAATCTGCTCACCTAGGTTCATAACAGAATATCAATCAAACCTTTACTAAACTTAACCAAAAACTAACCAGAAGGACAAGGAAACCAGTTTGAAACTCTATTGCTCGTGCATTCCCATTTATCACCAGAACCCGAACCTACTCATTCAGAGCATCCTAAAAAATCCTCACATTGTACTCTCTCAGGTATCTAACCGCTATATCATAAGAGAAATGAGGAAAACTTACCTAGATTGAAGGAGAATCGGGCGAGGGAATCGCCAAGAGGGTTCTGTTGCAGAGCTGAAGGCTGAAAGAGGAATGGTAAGCAAGATAGTGGCAGCTACAGTGCATTAAACCCAACCCTCTTTCCTTAAATACGTTATCAACTCTAGAAATTTCCAATTTACTCTTATGCCCTTATCTAGTCACTCAATAACCCTACTTTAATTATTGCATAATAAAGTGTACACCATTAATAATAAAAGAGAGCTGGTTCGATAGAACTGGGTGTTGCAGTTTGGTTGCTTAATTTGTTTATTTCAATGAAAAGTAGACGTTTAGAGGTTTCTGAATTTGGGTGGCACGTCGAAATCCGTTGAAAAATGAGGGAGTTATGGCCGTTCGAAGTTGGACGTTGTTAATTTTGGGTAAAATCAATGCATGAGAACAAGTATTGGACCGGGAAAAAAACGGGGGCCAAGCTAATATTTGCAATGGGAAAGTATAAGCGTATATGGCCAGATTGTAGTAAGTAGGCGATACATTTTTGTATTTCTATGAGCACTCTACAGCACCCATTATTCCCAGTAGTGTATCAGTCCGTGGAAGAGTGAAAGGGTCACCACTACAGAGGATCTCTCCCCTAATCTTGCATAGGTCGTCTAAACCCTCTTGATAATTTGGATGGTTTCAGTGTCAAAGTATCGCAAGGTTATCATGTTACATCTTTTGTTGATTGAATGTTGTATTATTTGCATATACACAAAGACCCGCTCTTTGGAGTTTGATTCCCTAAATTTTGTCAGGGTGTTGATTGTGCGAGTGATGTCATGGCTGACTGTCTATCGCCAGTCACTTGGGTGATATGTTGGATCTTCGGATCGCCTCACAGTTTCCTTCAGTCTTATGAGGCGTTGTTAATCACCGTCTTTCTATAATAGTGTGTTGGAGGGCTTTTTTTGTATGACCCTTCTTTTTCACCGAGAATGTTTTTTGTAGAAAAATGTGAGGTTTATATTCAATGTATAGCCACCTATATACGTGACATATTTTATAACTATCTCACTGATAGCCGTTTTGATAAAAAGAAGAAAAGAGATTTCCTTAATAGTTTTGTAAACTCATGCAAAGCTTTGAAATGAAATTACGGTTTGAAATGAAGTTAGAAACCCATTTTTAAATCAAGATACATGAGATATAGTATTTCTAATAAGTTAGTCACTCACTCCAACTATCCCCTCATAATACAGGTAAAGAGAAGAACGGTTAGGTTCTGTGAAAATTTAGGAGAGACAGCTTGTTTAATTTGGAATTGTAAACCTAAATGGTGAATTAGATTTCTTTATTTTCCTACACGGTTGAATATTGTTTAAGTATTTATTTTATTCAACTATCTGCTTGAGGGACTATGTGGGCTTGCCTTTGTATTTACTTTAAAGACTTCCGCTGCAATCCTAGCATTGAGATGAGTGATCAGGTTCCTTTCCCAAGAATTATGATCCCGAGATAAAATATCTCATAAAAGAGAAAGTACTCTCAATAAAAATGAAATAAAAATTTAGTAAATGTTGAACTTAGTTTTTGGTCGGTTGATCCAAGTCTCTTTAGTCAATTAAGATGAGTTAATTAAACTCAATGGAGATTCTAAGTGCTATATCAAGTGTTTTTAAAAAACTAAGATGATGCATACATTCGGAAAATCAGGGCTTAAAACGTTATCTTAAAAACATGTCTAGAAGAATCATCAATAGAGTCAAGTAACAAATTTTCTTTTATAACACGATAAGTAATAAAAACAATGTCACTAATGTATCAGTGTAAAATAGAGCGACTCAGACTCATGGTACACCATTCCATAGACATATAAAAAATGCGATAGTTGACTATAGTAAACGTAATACCATGACCATGATTAGGTATAATAAGTTGTTTTATTATTCTATTTGCAAAACAAACAAACACATTCTTCAACAGTCAAATATCCGTATAAAAAATAATGACCCTCACTCGGGTCATTCAAATCTCATTGCACACAACCAATATGATTGTCAATTAAAATGAAGATGCATGCACAATAAAAACATGACAATAATATATATACTTATATAATTGAAAACGTCATATAAGTTTGAGCTATGTCCCAAAATAGGTTTTAGAAAATCATGATATGCACAACTAAACATAATAAATAAAATTTCTAGCTCAATTGATGATATCACTAAACCGCCAAAGTCCAAATAAAAGTCAAACCTCGTACATATCGTAAACTCATTATTAGTAGGTATCTCTGACTCTGGGGAACTTAAAAAATAATTCTCCAAAAATTTGATATGAAAACAAGGTTCATACTTGTTTGGTCGACCAATAGATAGAGTCAACCCAATTGAAGCAGTTGGACTCGTTCTGGGCTAGTTCATTTCTGGTTGGTCGTGTCCGATCTAGTCCAGGTCAGTATGATTCGGGTCAGATATGGTACGAGACAGTCAGGTTTGATCCTAGTCGATCCAGTTTGTACCGATTCACTTCAAACGATCGACCTGATGATCCAACGATCGTACTCTGAGAAATTCTTCTGATCACCCTCTGATTTTGACTCTAATCGATGATAGATCAATTCAGACTTAAATTATATGAATTTCATGCATAAAAATTCTATTTATATCCAACAATTTCAAAACTTCAATAAAAATCTAACTTTTCATTTAAAATTCTAAAATCTACACTAATAGGGTCTAAAAATTCATTGTACCTTTGAAATTTTTTGATTTCCTTAACCTCAGATAGTGCAACAATGCCGATCTACCACCAAATTCATCAAAGTTTTGCCCTAAGATGAATCACATTAAAATTATACATTCTCAATCAAATAGGAGAAAGGATTATAGATTTCAAATCACCTATACGATTCTTGGATTCTTGTCATAGATTAATTCTCCAATATGTCACTCAACACTGTTTCGAGTGACAATTCCAAATTTTCTAAATTTCAATAAAAAAATGTAGCAGAACGGTGACAATTTTGACTTACCGTCTTGATTCCTAGATGTATAATGGTCATCTGAAACTTTGTAATTTCATCTTGGCTCTAATTTTGCAAAATTCTTTCTTTTGATCTCTCTCAAGCCGTGGTTTTCCTTTTAACAAATGAGGAGAATTAGGTTAGAGGAAAAATATAAGTTTTTGTAAGAGAGTCTTGGTCCTCCCTGAAGAAAGTATTTTAGGTTACTTCCCAATTGTAAACCCCCACCATCAAAATGACAATAATGTTACATTCAATGAAAGAAAAAAACTTTTACAACCACAATTTTAGATTGCTGAGCGGAAGAGGATCAACTTGCTTGAAGACCGAGAGAAGTTCATGCTATGCTTACCTACAAACAATAGAGTTTGTTTGAATTTTGTTTATAATTTTCTTAAATTTAAGCTACGGTCGGTTTTAACGTAAAACATTGAAGAATTTAACCCACTATCGGCTTTAATTCTCGTATCATACACATTTAGCTGGGATTCCTAGTTGTTGTACCTCAATTTGTCCATAAAATAAGACAGGTCCTCTTGTTCCCTCACATGGTTAAGATGCCCTAATGATATTTTATTATATGACTCGTCCGAGTTGGACAAAATTGCCTCACCAAACCAATGCCAACCAAAGAGTTCAATCATGTTGAGTCGATTTTGTTTTTGCATGACCAACCTTTTCAATTGAGTCTTTTTTCTATTGATCGATAAAAAAATGACAACAGGCGAGAACCGACATAGAAATCAGCTATATAGTGAAAATATCAGCATAAATTTGTCTTTTAACAAATATAAAATGCCAACTTTAATAATTACTAAATTTCTCATATTTTACAAAATATTAATTACTGCTTATAATAATCTGTAACCAATTCATATTTTAAATTTAAATTATTTATTACTAAATATATTGATTAAAATATGAAATATAATAAATATCTTTAATATATATTTTAATATTATGATGTATGGAAGTTTTGCCCTTATGTCATTTTTACATTTTATTTTACTTTAAAATAATAATAATTATAGAATATTTGACTAATTACCAATAATAAAAACAGTTTATGATACCAAAACATTGGTGGTCCATAGTTTGAAAATGAACAAAGAAGTTCTCTTTAAATTCATTATTTTGTCGTTTTAAGTTGTTGAGGATTCTTCGATCAACCCATATAAAATATTATTATTTTGTTCATTTTACTTAATTCATTGCATAACATGACTTATAAGGGGACATTTCACCTTATGGATTAATAATAATGATAATAATATGATTAATGTGGTCAATTTCAATTTTGCAGGCCTCGCCCAAAATGATTCACTTCAGATGACAAGATAAGAACGTAAAATATGTTGAAAAACATGTGTTTATGTTCATATTTTGATTATTTATCTTCAACTATTATCGATTCTTAAATTATCTTGAGCTATAATTGTTATTTGACTCGACATACCGCTTGAGTCCAGCTAATTAATTTCCTTTTTACTTAACATTTCCAAGTGCAGAAATAGAATTGTAAGGGGGGATTAATAGTGGGCGAAAGATCACTTCTAGTTTGATTATTTTCATTAACTAAATATCTATAAGTGATAGATGTCACGTAATTTTTTTTGGATTGGTTTTATGGTTGTTCTTGTGGTATTCAAAAAAATGAAAGGAATTCAATAAATAAAGAAATAAAAGCATTGGTAAAAATATATTTTGATTGTGGAGTCCTTAATGCCCATAGTACAATATTGTCTGCTTTACGTCAGAGTCTGCAGAGATTTATTTTTGAAGTTAACTTAAAACGTATTATATTAAGAGTACTAGAAGACTCGACAAATGATATCATAGTCGATTTTCAACCAAAATTATGGCTGACGGAGATATTGGGCCTTCAAAAGGAGAGGTCGTGGGAGCCCGTCCTATGAAGGCAATGACCAGACAACATTCTGCTGATTGTAAGGGCTCAGCTCATATCAATGGGGTGCACCATTTTACGTCTCTTAAGAGAATAGAGAGTGAATAATTTATAAATAAAATTTTTCTCCATACTTAGTTTCAACACATTTTGAGTTAAACTCATAAACAAATCTGTGGGGTTTACGGTCCAAAGCGAACAATATCGTACTTAGACAAGTGATTCCACAAATGGTATCAGAGCTTTTAGTGACAATATTGTCCGCTTTGAGCCTGAGTTTGCGCAAATTTGTTTTTGGTATTAGGAAAAAACATATTGATATTAGGTATGGAGGAAAACACTACATATAAATAATTTATTTTTCATTATCTGTATCAATGTGTGATTGTGCACCCTTATTGGTATAGACTGAACCCTCAAAATTAATAAAATCTTGAGTCGTTCTTTATTTCACATGACGCGCTTTTGCACTAGTAGTTTGAGTCATTTCAATTTAATCCTTGTAGTTTTATTTTTATTTATGAAAGCCGGGGTGGTTTCAATGTTGTTTTTGGAAGGTCACCCAGTTTAATTTCTTTATTAAATTTGATGAAGAAAAGGTCACGAGATAATGTTTTAGTCACGCCATTTATCTATATAGCTTAAAATACTTAATGAAAATAAAATAATTGAAATTAGTTTAATCTTATAAACTATATTTAATCAGTTAAATATCATGAAAAATTTTCACATGAATTATTTCATTGAATTTGATGACAACTAAACATAAAAAAACAATTTGATAACAAGTCAAAACTATAAGTCTTTTACTATAAAAATTGAAATTACAGAGGCTAAATTAAAACAATCTATAATCTTCTAGAACTAAAAACATATTTTACTCGGAAACAATATAAAGAAATATTAAGATTTGTCTAAAGATACGTATTCAAAATTGAAGAAGTTTTACTTATTCATAACATTTGAGGGTACGCGACATTATACTCCGAGATCATAACTCATTGATAGGCACATCGACAATGGCTATCGATTCGAAAATATCATTTTAATAATTTGGTAGCGCAAATTGCCATCTAACATTACCATCTTTGATCTTCGTTCCACTATGCAAAACTGTTCCTCCCTTTTTTCAAAAAAAATTATGTCTTTTTGTTCGATTTTTTTCGAACACTAGGAATTACCTCTTGTAGATTTCTCTTCTCGAAATCTTCTAACTTTCTAGATTTCGCATTGTTTATTTCAGGTCTCAAGCTGCCAAACATGTTTTGTTTTAGTAAAAGGTATTCTCAAGATTGCCATGTTTTTCGATATCATTGAAATTTTTTAAGGTATGATCAAAATGATGATGATAAGAGACCACATGAAAGCATGGTATATAATGTCATGGAGTACTATAATTATAAATTATAAATTATTAGCTAATTTCACTGTATGTATGTGTGTGTATATATATTAAATTACTGGAATTTCTTTCAAGTTATCAAACAATGTATTATTTATTTAAAATTTTAAAATATTAAACATCTGAAAAATATGATTGAGTATATCAGTTAAAATAATATCTAAAATAGGAGTGTATTTATTTTTAAAATAATTAAAATTTATGTTTACATTCTAGAGTAGTTACCGGAACTGACCCCTTTAAGATAGCCGTCTAGGAACACAGATCCCTATGCAATGAGGGTAAAATAATTAAAATTAAATTAAATTAAATAGTAAAATAAAAAAATGAAAATACTACGAAGTTTGATAAGGTAGACCAAAGGCTATTGATTCAATAAACTATGTTTTTGAGTAGCATCACTTTTATATTTTGGATTGTTAGCAAAATTGCTCATGTTTTTTATAAAATTTTTCAAATATTTCACGTTTTTTGTTTGTAATAATTATTTTAATCTATCTTAGTTATATTGACTCATTCGATTTCATACACACAGTGTTACACATTCTATTTCGAACACAAACCATAATTTTACTCTTCTAATATTTGAAATCGTTTATGATATCTCGAATGTATGTGGAAAACAAGTAAATCACAAAAGCAAAGCAAGTTAAATTCATAATTACAATCGAAAAACTAAAACAACGAATTTTATCATGAAGTGTTTTGCTTATGTTCTAAAGTACAAATACAATTTTACTCAGGAAAAATAGTTTAAAGCATCAATTATTAATGACCTTTTAAGTGCAGAGAAAATTTCATGTTAACTGTTACTATATTATAATATAAGATTAAAATAAAAAATTATTATTATTAAAAATTTAAGAAAAAAGAGGTAGATGATAGAGATAAATGGACACATAGAGGGTGGTTTGCAAGAATTAGAAACCAAAAGCAATATAGTGTGGTCTTCGTGAAATTAGAAGGTGATTAATAAAAAAATCTTAAAGTATAGAGTGATTAACAAAATCACCCTTAAACTATGTTTTGTTAACAAAATAATCAAAGTCGTTAATGTTTTGTTAAAAAAATTTCTTGTGGAAGCCGAGCGGGCACTCATACGATGATTATTTTGTTAACAGAGTATAGTTTAAGGATAATTTTATTAACAAATTTAGTTTAATGGCGAGTTTGTCAATAATTTTTTTAATTTAAAGGTTTTTTTTTTTTTTTTTTGTTAATTATGTTTAAAAAATGAACTGAACCAGTAAGTACGGGTAGGAATATGTGCTTTACTTTGGGTCCAAACAAAAGGAAAGGTGAAAGTTGAAAAGACGAAAATGGGCATGCGACTCACATTTATTATACTACCACTACATGGTCATCATGGTCCATATATGTAAAATACCGAGGATTTCCATTTAGTGAGTCATAAAGGTAAAAAAAGAAAAGTAGACAAAGACAATGACGTTGAGGCATCCTTCCTCTAAAGTCAATTATTTGTAAGAATACATAATAAATAACAAATTTATGGGCTCTAATTTGTTAATTTAGTCAATATAAAACTATATAATAATTATTTTATTTTATTTTATAATCTATAACATTAATAACAAATTTGTTAATTCCCAACCCAATCTCGGAAGATTTTGTTATGAGCTCTAATTTGTTAATTTAGTCTATGAAGTTTGAAAATTCAAAAGTAGGTAAAAATGTACAATTTCATATCGTTATCTTTCGGGATTGGGTTGGGAATTCAGGTAGCTGAAGGTGAAATATTGTACTGCAATACTGAGAGATAAAAATGATGCAATATCTCTAGTGACTAATATTATGTTTATAGAAGAATCCTAATATTATTGGATTGATCAATGAAGGGATAATTACGATAAATTATAAGGAGTAGAATAAATAAATCACTTTGGTATTAATTAAAAAACATTAAAAGTAATAAGAAATTAGTGAATTAGGGATAATTAGAGGTTACGTTAATAAAGACGCGAAGAAGCTACTTTGGCTTGATGGAATCCAGATCTCCGCAACAAAAGGAAGGTTCTTCTTCACACTCGACTCTCTGTCTGTCTGTCTCTCTCTCTCTCTCTCTCTCAGTCCAACCCAGAGAGAATTGGAAAGGCTCAAATCCATCGAGAAATGAAGAGGGAGAATGACAAGAAGATAAGAGAGACCCAGAAAAATTCACCATGAGAGCTCATTATTCGAGCTTCTTTTTCTTTCTATCATTTCCTATATTTCTTCTTACGGTCGCCATTAATGGTTCCCCCAAAGCGCAAACTACAACTCACAGACGGGTTCTCCACCAGCCGCTTTTTCCGGATACCTCACCGCCACCGGATGTCTCCTTAACCCCACCACCACCCCCGCCGGTAGATCCTTCTTATTCCAATCCAGAGGACCAGCCCTTTTTTCACGAATCCCCTACAATACCGAACTCTGATCAGAATCAACCCCCTCCTTCGTCTTCAAACGTCAATTCTTCGATTCCGGAAGCTACTCAGCCGTCCAAACCGACGAAGACTGTTGCGATTGCAATCTCAGTCGGAATTGTCACTCTGGGAATGCTCTCTGCTCTTGCATTCTTCCTATATCGTCACCGGGGTAAACATGCCGGCGATTCTCAGAAGCTAGTCGGGGGCAACAATGGCGATAGATATCCAGAAGACTCAAGAGTACCGCCGTCCAGCTTTCTTTACATCGGCACCGTCGAACCGAGTCAAACCTCCGTCGTCGAACCTAAAACAGTAAACGGCGGCAGTAGCTCTCCTTATCGCAAGCTTAATTCCATTAAAATGTCGGATCGGTACCGTCCTAGTCCAGAATTGCAGCCGCTTCCACCTCTACCGAAACCACTGGTGGCGAAATCTGTGTCTCCATCGTCATCTTCTGACGACGAAAACCACGAGACGGCATTTCACACACCGCAAGGCTCGTCGGTGGTCAGTAACGAGGAAGGGTATGGTCAATCTGTAAACCTTGTTTCGTCTGCTACTGTAAAATCCGATAAGAATTCAAATTTTTCTGTTCCTCATTCAAAAAGAACTTCTCCTAAATCCCGGCTTTCCGTATCGTCATCAAAGGTCGGTCAGTCTCCAGTGCCACCGTCGCCTCCTCCTCCTCCTCCAACTTCGCCTTTTCAGCAGCCTCAGCCTCAGATTTCTTCAAAGAGGCCGAAATTCTCAAAGCATCCACCTCCACCCAATTTGGCTCTCCTTCAATCACTAAGCAATTCGTCTCCAAATCCACAAATGGTCAGAAAACCTGGTCCTCCACATCCACCTCCACCTCCACCTCCTCCTCCTCCTGCATTTCCACCATTGATTTCAAAGCCTAGGAAAGTTAAACCTTCAGAAAGGAGTGTACCCTCGACACCAACTCCATTGTCCTCGAAAGGAGTGTCTTGGAGCGCAACCAAATCCAAATCTAACTCTCCTCCTAGTTCTGGATTATCAAATTATGTTGAACCAGTCCATAGAAGCGTAAGCTCGTCAGAGAAGCTTGAAGCAGACGATTCAGAAGGTGTTAAGCCGAAATTGAAGCCCCTGCATTGGGACAAAGTACGGGCCACTTCCGAGAGAGCCACAGTTTGGGACCAACTGAAATCAAGCTCATTCCAGTAAGTAGTCTGTAACATGACATCTAGTTTTACTCTCGTGTGCAAAACTTGACTTTGGAAATGATGATATTCCTCTCAGAGTAAACGAGGACATGATGGAAACTCTTTTTGGCTTTAACTCTGCAAATCCAGCCTCAAAAGAGCCTGCCAGAAAGACAATCTTCCCTTCGTCTATGGTGACGGAAAATAGGGTGTTGGACCCGAAGAAATCACAGAATATTGCAATCCTACTCAGAGCTCTAAACGTTACACACGATGAAGTGGCCGAAGCTCTTTCTGATGGTATCGAAAAAATAATAATTTCTATGTTGGATTTTTGTTGGCCTGTTTATGTGATTAGATGCATTTCAGAAACAGGAAGAGCTTCCCATTTTTGAAAAATAAACTTAATGATATTGCTGCAAATTTTTCTCTTCAATCTGGGATTGATTGCTGATTGTTGCTTTTGCTTATGTTCAGATATTGTTTCCTGGTATTGTTCTTATGCTTCTCCTGTCAAAGATATTAATGATCTGAAGAGTCTAGTGCATGAGTAGTTTAGCATAATCATTTAATTTGCTCTCATTATCCTGTTTTGCCATCATGAACATTTATTATTTGAACAACACTATAAATGATTCAGCGACAAATTACTGACCAGACACCATAACTATGGAAAATTTGCTCTGTTTGTTTTCATTATTGTCACTGTTTTTATCACGTATAATCGAGAATGCTTTGAAATTAAGTACTCGAAGACTTCACTTTCCAGTATTGTGTATGTGATTTTATCTATTTATCTTTCCTTCTAAGCCGAGAAGAAAATAATAAAGGATTCGATGATTTTATTGTTTGCTGAAGATTTTGGAGGAACCCTCAATTTCTTTAGATCTCATTATGCTTATTTTTCGTTTTTTTGGTTTTAATCTCAAATGGGGACAGGTAATCCAGAATGCTTAGGCCCAGAGCTTTTGGAAACTCTTGTGAAAATGGCTCCAACCAAAGAAGAAGAGATAAAACTCAGAGACTATCGAGGCGACGTATCAAAACTTGGGTCTGCAGAGAGATTTCTCAAGGCGGTCCTCGATATCCCATTTGCCTTTAAAAGAGTTGAAGCCATGCTATACAGAGCCAATTTCGATACAGAAGTGAATTACCTGAGAAAAGCATTTCAAACACTGGAGGTACTCTTAGAGTCTTAGATAACATTTATAAATTAGAAGGTTAAAAATGATATGACCTTAATTTTGTGAAAACTGTTTTTTCTTGCCAGGCAGCAAGTGATGAACTCAAGAATAGCCGGCTATTCCTTAAACTCCTCGAAGCTGTTCTCAAGACAGGAAATCGAATGAACGTGGGTACAAATCGCGGTGATGCAAAAGCTTTCAAGCTCGAGACTCTCTTAAAACTAGTCGATGTAAAAGGGACGGATGGCAAGACGACATTGCTTCACTTTGTCGTCCAAGAAATGATTCGATCCGAAGGTGAAGGTGAAGGTGGCGATACTATAAATGTAAATCTTCCGACCAAAACAGGTTCCAATTTGAAGGAGGACCAATTCAAGAAGCAAGGGTTGAAGATTGTGGCTGGGCTGAGCAGAGACCTCATCAATGTGAAAAAAGCAGCTGGTATGGACTCAGATGTGTTGAGTAGCTATGTATCCAAGCTGGAAATGGGTCTAGAGAAAGTAAGATTGGTTTTGCAAATTGGGAAGCCCGATATGCAGGCTACATTTTTCGACTCGATGAACATTTTTCTCAAGGAGGCCGAAGAGGAAATAGTTCGGATCAAAGCCGATGAAAAGAAAGCATTATGGCTTGTGAAAGGAGTGACTGAATACTTTCATGGGGATGCAGCAAAAGAAGAAGCTCATCCTCTGCGAATATTTATGATTGTTAAGGATTTCTTGAGCATATTGGATCAAGTGTGCAAAGAAGTGGGGAGGATGCAAGAAGTAGTGGTGGGTTCTGCTCGATCTTTTCGACTACAGTCATCCGTATCATTACCAGTCCTCAGCCGGTACAACGTGAGACAAGATCAAAGCTCCGACGAAGAAAGCTTATCGTCCTGAAATCTAATCTTCGCCCTTTCGAAAACTCCATTCGAATATAAGCACAGAGAAGTTAAAGAAAAGTTAGAAGAAGAAAATTCCACAAGACAATATAAAGGAGGTTCAGAGCATTGTTCAGTAACAAAGAACAATGCCTGATTGATGAGAAGGGGGACGGATCAAATAAAATTCCCTTAACCCATCTCCTACAAATACATAAATAGGTAGATTTCTTCTCTATACTCTCTACGTTAGTCCACACCTTAAAATGGTATATCTTGTGTTTTTGAGATACTGTTTTGAAGTTACTGCCTGACATTATAGTATGCATTTATTGAATAAAAGATAATAGAATATTGAAATTAAAGATAATAATGATATGGAATTCTGTGCCAAATGTGTAGTAGAGTAGGATTACTTTCCTATTTGCAGCCCATCACTTTATAATTTAGAATTTGTTTTTTTTTTAATTCAGTTCATTTTGTCTTTAAATAGTTATTTCCAATCTATTGGAATTACTCTATGAATTAATGAATGATTTATGAGAATACAAAAAGATGAAAATTTTATATTAAGAATTTGAATGATTAGTGCACGTGTCATATACTCATTGGCAGTCTCTCTCCCTCTTTCCCTCTCTTTCCTCTTCAGCTTATTTTCCTTCAAAATGTGTTCCACTTCCTGCGTATAGAGTTTGAGGAGATGAATAATATTCGATAAAATGCATGCAGATCAAGCATGCATCGCATGTCTAAATTATGTCTGGTCATCATCCCCTCAAAGCTTAAGTCGTGGATCAAACATGCAAAGCTTGGGTTTGACCGCAAGAAAATCTAATAATGTCAGCGGTTTTGTTAAAGTATCATCAATCTGAGATTTGAAGGGAATAAACTTCACCGAAAGAGTGTGTTTTAGCACCATGTGTCGAAAAAAATAGTAATAAGTTTCAACATATTTAGACTTGGAATGCAATGTATGTTGGATTAGTGACGATACACGCAACACTGATATTATTGCATAGAAATGTAGGAGGAAGATTCTTGCCGTCCAAGCCCAGCAAACAAAGATGAAATCCATTAAAATTTAGAAGTAGCATTTGCAATAGCTCTATACTACAACTCAGTAGAAGAACGAGACACAACTACTTTCTGTTAGACATGACAAACAAGTGATTCGAGTTGAGCCGATCCGAGCCAGAAGTAGTCTGGCTCACCGAGCCTAACAAGCCAGCCTGAAAAAAATTTCAACCCGAGCCGACTCGCGAGCCACGAGTTAAACGAGCCGAGGTGACTCAACGAGCCTTAACGAACCAAGCGTATATAAATATTTTCAACTTATGTTAATATAAGTTTTTTAAAAAATTTCATTTAAAATTATATTTACTTATTTAATTTAAAAATTAGTTATGTTAAGCCAATGTATATAAAATTGAATGTATTAATAAAAAAATTATTTGAGACTATCCAATAAAAAAATATCACATAAATATCATTAAAATTATTTTGACATATACTTCAATTACAAAAGAAATTACAAATTACAAAGAAATTTAATAAAAATTACATATTTACAAATTTGAAAAAAAAAATTACTTTAAATTACAAAAGAAGTTCAATAAAAAGAATTTCTAGTCTTCAACATCCAACTGTATAAACTCTTCAAGAATTTCATCCTCTCGTTGTTGATCTCTTGTTTTGGCGTCGGTTCAATCTTTGATACAAATGGGTGCCTTCACAAGGTCCGGTACAAGTCTTCCTCTTCATTTATTATAAACACGTCCACCTGCACTATAAGCAAATTCTGATGCTACAGTAGAAACATGAGGTGTCAGTAGATCACGTGTCATTATAGAAAGAATAGAATATGTGGTAGAGTGCCTTTTCCACCAATCTAAAATATCAAAATTCTCATCTCGAGAAAATTGATAACGAGTTTCAAAACAAATATTGAGTTCATTTGTAGAAAAAGTAGATTAATTTTCAGTTTGTAATTCACTCCATATATCATAAATACTATATTGTTGACTAAAACTACCTCCACTACCACCACTACTACTGCTAGGATAACTCTCAGTATGTGGAGGTTGTGAATAATAACAATTACCATTGAAATAAAATTTGAAACTCCATTTGTTATGTCATCACTAATAATTAAAGGTTGAGTACATAAATTTGCGGAAATCCAATTGAGCATAAGATATACTCCTTTTAATTTAAATCTAAGATCCATGATGCATGCATTACAAAAAATAGAAAGAATAATATTAGAAGTGAGATAATAAATTCCAGAATATTGATTTGTAGCATCATAAAAAGGTTTTAAAAACTCAAGAAATATATTAGCAATATCACAATTTGATTTATCAAGATTAATACTTTGCGTCTTATCATTAATAAAAGTATAAATAACTTGCAAATATGGCCTAGTATTTTTCAACATCAAATAAGTTGAATTCCACTTATTATCTACGTCATAATTTTCTTGGTTTAAGTTGGGCAGCTCTACAAAAATCTTTATGTTCGTGTTGTCTCGAATTAGACCCAATAGTATAAGAAATTACGGACTTAATTAATTCAATATGAGATGAAATATATAACATACCATATTTAACAATTAAATTTAAAATATGACACACACATCTCATGTAAAAAAGAGAATCACGAGTAACATCTAATTGTAAATAATTCTTAAATTGAGAAATAACAACATCATTAGCACTAGCATTATTAAGAGTTATGCTAAAAATTCAATCTTTAAGATAATATTCTTGCAATATTGTCATAATAAATCTACAGATGATGGTGCGAGAATGAAGATATTCATAATGAAGAAATCCTAAATTTTTTTTAATTGTCAAGATTTATCAATAAAATGAGATGTTACCACTATATCATTACGTGCACTCCATAAATCAGAAGTAATGTAAATAGACTGTAGCACCCGGTTTAATCACAATCTAATTATTTAATCAAATCGTGAGACATTATTTTTATGGAGGATTAATGACTAGGTTAATGTATGACTAAGGGAGGGCAGTATGGTAATCTGATAGTAATAAAGGTTAACGCATTTAAGGGAAATGTTATTGAAGTAGCCGCCACTGTTTTATTTTATTTCCTCTCCATTCTCAGCTCCTCAGCTTAGCAGAACGCGATAGGAGACCCCCTTCGACTTTCTCCAGCGATTTCCTCCGAACTTGGTGAGTTTTGCTTCTATTTCTTGCTACATTGTATCTATCGTTGGTAGGAGGGATGATAAATGAGGTTTTGAGAAGGCGGTAAGCGAGTGGTGGTTTCGGTTTAAGTTGAAATCGGGAATGCACAATGACTAGAGTTTCCAAAACAGTTTCCCTTAGATTTCTAGTGGTTTAGAATGAAGATTAGAGGAAATTTAATGTATGCTCTGTCTATGGTTTTAGGTTCGAGTAATACCCGAAGTAGCTTGCAACCAAGTTTTTCCAGGAGACCAGGTAAGTAGAGTTTTCTTGTGCCTTCGGCCCTACATCACAAAACAGTAGGATTTGTGTATGCATGAATGTATGTTTCTTTTCAGTCGCCATGCATCATATTTTGAAGGAAAACGAGAATGAATTTACATGAAGTAGCATGGTGAGACGTGAACAGATTGCAACAGTATACTTAGGGAATTAATCCGCCCCTTAATCGAACATATGGATACATACCTTGGGAAAATTGATCCATCTCCCATTGTATCAGGGATCAAATCAGCTGTTAAGGGAACTAATCCGCCCTTTAATTGAATATATGGATACATACCTTGGGAAAACTGATCCATCTCCCATTGTATCAGGGATCATCAGACCAGTGAACGAATGCAACATAACTGAGGAATGAAAGTAGAAACTGCATATTTAGGATTTACATTTCAGTACATATTTCATTCCTTGCTTTGCTTACTTAGCATTAGGCTAATAGATGAGTTTTGTGATGTAGGTGAAGAGGTTACTGCAGGTGAATTTCCTGTGTGCACAGATGAGTAGATGTGGTTGGAGGGGTACATTCATGCTCCGGTCTGGTAAACTGATGAGGCGGGTTAACTGATGTCAGCAGTTGTGAAGGTCTAGTTGATAATGATTCAATCTGAGTACATTGAGTTTTCATGACAGTAGTGGTTGCAACCTTTTGAATTAGTTTTGAGAATTCCTGACATTAGTGTTCTGTTGGATTTTAAAATGCTGTTTTTACTGAATTTGAGTAATGCAATGATTTAAATTGTCTCTGAATGGTTTTTGGTAAAATGCTTAAGTCCTTCTGATAGTCGGAACTTTCTCGGTTTACAGTAAAGTTTACTGCCATGTTGTTTAGTCCATCGGCAGGAGTTGAGTAATTTACCTATCGGATAATGTAGAGCTCTTAAGCTACCGGTAGATATTCTCTATCGGTAGATGTTTTAAGGAGTCATGTGAGGTGCACGTGTCCACCGGTAGATATTCTCTATCGGTAGATGTTTTAAAGAGTCATGTGAGGTGCACGTGTCCACCGGTAGACATTCTCTATCGGTAGATGTTTTAAGGAGTCATGTGAGGTGCACGTGTCCACCGGTAGATATTCTCTATCGGTAGATGTTTTAAATGACCACGTGAGAAGCACATATCGGTAGATCCGAGGCGCAAGACTTGTCGTTTTGTGAACGGTAGATGTTGGATAACTGAATTATCCAGCTGACGTCATCGGTAGAAGCCTCATACTTCCTGTTTCTGCTTCTTCCGTTGACTTTGTCCATCGGCAGATGCGTTTGACTTCTGCGACCCCTCAAGTATTCCACGGTTTAAATTTTTATCTCCCATTTGCCTACTGTTTCTTAACATTCCCAACGATTATTTCAACAATGTTTATTTCACAGTTTTGTTTAACTCCATTGTTATTCAAATGATTTCCGCTGCAAATTTTTAAATGTTTTGAGTTTTTAGAAAAATGTCAAATTTTGACTGTCGAGTGAAGATTTAAATTAATCAGAAAATTTCTTAGTCATGTTCGAGCATTGAGTAGCGAACCGGGTTCAGAAAACTCGGGGCGTTACAGTATGGTATCAGAGACATTCAATTAAACCGTTCAAAAGATTACTCATCAGTGCCAATCGTTGCATGGAAGTTGTAACGCCCCGAGCTGTCTGAACCCGGTTTGTTACTCATAAACCCGAATATTTCTAAGAAAAACTTGGACCAATTTAAAACTTCGTTTAAATTTCAAAATTTGGACATTTATTAAAACATGAAAAACTTGCAGCGGAAAATCTTTGGACAAGACAAGATTAAACGTAACTGTGAAATGGTGTTTGGAATAGTCAACCTAAATATCAAGGAAATGACTCTACCGGAAGAGATGCAGCAGGCTTAAGCCTGAAATATTTAAAGTTTAAAAAGTCAAATACCTCATCCGCTGAACGGAGTCAATCGGAAGGGCTGAAGCAGAAAACAGAAGACTTCATCCGGCGACACGACGATAAAATGCTTCCTGCATCTTCCGGTGACGTCAGCGACATCAGCCGAAGCGACGAAATACTCATTTCATCTTCCGGTGACGTCAGCGACATCATCCGGTCACAAAACGACAAAATACCTATTTCATCTTCCGGTGACGTCAGCGACATCAGCCGAAAACGACGAAATACTCATTTCATCTTCCGGTGATGTCAGCGACATCATCCGGTCACAAAACGACAAAATACCTATTTCATCTTCCGGTGACGTCAGCGACATCAGCCGAAAACGACGAAATACTCATTTCATCTTCCGGTGACGTCAGCGACATCATCCGGTCACAAAACGACAAAATACCTATTTCATCTTCCGGTGACGTCAGCGACATCAACCGAAAACGATGAAATACTTATTTCATCTTCCGGTGACGTCAGCGACATCATCCGGTAGAAAACAGAGCTATATTTCATCTTCTTATAATCTATACCAGAACTACACAACTGTGATAAAGACTTATCTATTTCATTAAGGCCATACAGAAAACAATTCAAATCTTTGCATCGATGGAAATCCAGTGAAAACAACAATTAAAACTTAGCAAATTACCAGTATCAGTAAATCTCAAAACGTATTCGAAATACTAAAAAAAATCTCTACTGTCATGTAAACTCGACAAACTCAAACTAAATCATTATCAACTAAACCTCAACAACTGCTGACACCAGTTAACCCGCCTCATCAGTTTACCAAGCCGAGGCATGGATGTACTCCTCCAACCACATCTAATCATCTGTGCACTCAGGAAATTCACCTGTAGTATCCTCAACACCTACATCACAAAACTCATCTATTAGCCTAATGCTAAGTAAGTAAAGAAATAATGAAATGACAAGCTGAAAATATGAAACCTAAATATGCAGTTTCTACTTTCTCATCTCAGTTTCATATCGTTTGTCTACTGATCAGATCCCATGATTCCCTTGGGAGTGGGATCAACTCTCCCAATGTCTACATCCTCTTCATTAGTTAAGGGGTGGATGAGGTCCCTTAATAGCTGTTCAGATCCCTCAATTCCCTTGGGAGTGGGATCAGCTCTCCCAATGTTATAAATCCTCATAATCAGTTAAGGGGTGGATTAGTTCCCTTAACCGCCAATGCAGTTCAATCTGTACTCGCTTTACCATAATATTACATGAAAGTTCATTTTCGTATTCTTTCAAAATATGATGCGTAACATACAAGAAAATACTCAAACATGCATACACCTACTGTTTTGTGATGTAGGCCCGAAGGCACACACAGTACTTCACTTACCTGGATTTCCCTGTGATTGTCTGAGCTGCTAATCACTTCGGGTATTTGCTCAACCTAAAACCGTAGACAGAGCATACATTAAATTTCCTCTAATCTTCCTCCTAAACCACTATAAATCTAAGGGAAACTGTTTGGAAATTCTAGTCATTGTGCATTCCCGATTTCAACTTAAACCGAAACTAACACTCGCTTACTGTATTTCTCCAAAGTCTCAATATCATCCCTCCCACCAACGATAGATACAATGTAGCTAAAATAGAAGCAAAACTCACCAAGTTCGGAGGAAATCGCTGGAGAAAGTCGAAGGGGGTCTCCTATCGCGCTCTGCTAAGCTGAGGAGCTGAGAATGGGGAGGAAATGGAATGAAACAGTGGCGGCTACTTCATTAATAGTTTCCTTAAATACGTTATCCGCCTTTAGAATTTCTAATTACCCTTATGCCCTTGCCTAGTCATCCACTAACCCTACATTTAATATTGCCATATAAATTGTGCTATTAGATTAAAAGGAAGAGAAAACGGTTTAACAGAACCGGGTATTACAGAAGTGCTCCAACAACTGTAAGTGTTTACGTTAACCTTAGCTATTAGGTATTTATGAACATATTTAACTTTATTCAGGAAGTTAGCAAAATGGCTAGACGACCAGGAAGACCGAGGATACCAAGAGAGATACCAAGTCCGAGACGTGAGGAGGACTCTAGTGTAATCAGACAGCTGACAGAATTGATGCGCCAACAGACTGATATAGTGCGTCAACAGTCTGATCAGTTAGGTGTGTTGTTGAACTGAGAAGCACAAGCAAGTGCCAACTCGGGTTCTAGTGGTGATCATTCTGGAGATAGGTTCAGGAGGCTAAGACCACCCACGTTTGATGGACAGTCAACTGATCCAGTTATTGCTGAAGGATGGCTTAGAAAGATTGAAAGTGTGTTTAGGTGTGCCAACATTGGAGAAGGAGAAAAAGTCACGTTGGCAACCTTTCATTTAGCTGGTGAAGCTCAACTTTGGCGGGAAACAATAGAGACCACCACAGATGTTTTGACGATGCCTTGGTCACAATTCAAGGACATTTTCTATGGGAAGTATTTTAACAGTACTGTCCAGACCGCGAAGAAGTTGGAGTTCCTGAACTTGAAGCAGACAGGGTCCGTGGCCGAGTATAGTAGGCGGTTTGAGTTCCTGTCCAGATTTGCTGGACACTTTGCTCACAAGGACAGGGATAAGGTGTTCAAATTTGTGCATGGGGTGAAGCCAGAAATTTACCGAGGAGTTAAATTTTGCGGAATTAAAGGTTTGACATTAAGTGAGGTGGTGTCCACTGCTCTGGAAGTGGAAGAGGCTGAAAGGAAATGTGCTGGACCAAAGGAGGCCCCGCAAAGGTTTAACCAGCCACACCAACAAAGGGGAACGAAAAGGCCAAGTGAAGGCCAAAATAGCCAGGGAGCAGGAAGGAAAGTGCAGAATGTCAAGAAATTTCCCCAATGTCCAACATGTTTGAAGAATCACCCGGGGGAATGTAGGTGGACTTCTGGAAGGTGTTTCAACTGTGAGGAGGTTGGACACTCATTCAAAGACTGCACTAAGTCCAGAGTCCTTCGATGCTTCAATTGTAACAAGCCGGGACACATTGTTAGAGACTGCCCAACGTCGAAGAGTGGCCCTGCTAGGATAAAGCCGAGAATATTTTCCATGGTAGAGTCAGGAGAAGAGGACCAGCCTGTTGTGGTGTCAGGTACTATATTGATCAACTCTGTACCTGCTTTTACTTTGATAGATTCGGGTGCAACACATTCTTTTATAGCCTCTGCTTTTGCTGATAAGCTAGATGTACGGTTTGCTTCTTCTAAACATATGTTTAACGTAGCATTACCTTCTGGTGAGCGCATGCACTTTAACCAGGTGATGCTTGACAGTAATGTGTTAGTAGGGAATCTAAGTCTACCTGCTGATCTTATAATCATGGATATAATAGGATTTGATGTAATCCTAGGAATGAACTGGTTGTTTAAACATCACGCCACAATTGATTGTAGAACTGGAGTAGTTAGCTTTCAACCTCCTGGTAAGTTGAAACATACCTTTCAAGCTTCAAAGAAGAGTAAGGAAATGTCCGTGATGACTACTATTAGCACTAGACCTTCCCTGTGTGGAGAGTATTTGTGCTTCTTAGCTAGCGTTCTAGACACACAGCTTGTGGAAAAAGCAAATCCTCAGAATGTCTTAATCGTCCAAGACTTCCCCGAAGTGTTTTTAGATGACCTTCCCGGTTTACCGCCAGATAGGGAAATTGAATTTGTTGTAGATATTTACCCCGGAGCCGAGCCTGTGTCTAAAAATCCATATATATTAGCTCCAACTGAACTTAAGGAATTAAAGAAACAATTGGAGGATCTATTGGAGAAAGGGTTCATACGCCCAAGCTTTTCACCGTGGGGTGCACCTGTCCTTTTTGTCAAGAAGAAAGATGGATCAATGCGTATGTGCATTGATTATAGAGAATTGAATAAGTTAACTGTCAAAAACAAATACCCTTTGCCGAGAATTGATGACTTATTTGACCAGCTTAGGGGTGCAAGAGTTTTCTCTAAGATTGACCTTAGGTCCGGTTATTACCAGCTGAAGGTAAAATCTGAAGATATCCCAAAGACTGCCTTTCGCACAAGGTATGGACATTTTGAGTTTTTGGTTATGTCTTTTGGTTTGACAAATGCACCAGCAGCCTTCATGGATCTCATGAATAGGGTGTTTCACGAGTATTTGGACAAGTTTGTCATAGTATTCATAGACGACATTCTGATCTATTCTAGAACTAAGGATAAGCATGCAAGGCATTTGAGTTTTGTGTTAGGAGTACTTAGACAGCACCAGCTTTATGCTAAGTTTTCCAAGTGTGAGTTTTGGTTGGACAGAGTTCACTTTCTTGGTCACGTGATCTCTGGAGATGGAATATCTGTCGATCCAGCCAAAGTTCGAGCGGTTAAGGAATGGCCTCAACCGAAGAATGCTATAGATATCAGGAGTTTTCTTGGTCTAGCAGGATATTATAGAAAGTTTATCGAAGGATTTTCAAAGATCGCTACACCCCTTACTAAGTTAACCAGGAAAAATGTGAAGTATATATGGATTGATGAATTTGAACATAGTTTCATGACCTTGAAACAGAAACTAACCAATGCACCAATTTTAACCCTTCCAGCTGAAGATGGTAAATTTAGTATTTATTGTGATGCTTCCAAAATTGGGCTCGGTTGTGTGTTAATGCAGAATGGTAAAGTAATAGCTTATGCCTCTAGACAGTTGAAAACACATGAGAAGAACTACCCTACCCATGACTTAGAATTAGCTGCAGTTGTATTTGCACTTAAGATTTGGAGGCATTACTTGTATGGACAATCTTGTGAGATATTTTCAGATCATAAGAGCCTGAAGTATATCTTCACACAGAAGGAACTAAACATGAGGCAACGTCGATGGTTGGAATTTGTAAAAGACTATGAGTTTGAGATTAAATACAATTCCGGCAAAGCAAATGTCGTGGCTGATGCTTTGAGTAGAGTAACAACATCAACCCCATCTATGATTTTCAGTATGCCATTAGCTTTAGAGTCAGAATTCCAAAAATTTAACCTAGAAGCAGTAACCAGTGTATCAGCTATAACCTTAAAGCCTACCATTCTAGAGAAAATAAAAGAAGTTCAGACGAATGATGATGAGTGTAACAAGTACAAGTCAAGCATGAATTCTATGGACCAATCAGATTTTAACTATTCTGCTAATGGGATCCTCAAGTTTAGAAATAGGTAGTTTGTTCCAGCCATTAAGGAACTCCGTGATGAGATTCTTTCTGAAGCACACTCTTCCAGGTTCTCTGTTCACCCTGGAAGTACAAAGATGTACAGAGACCTTAAGCAACACTACTGGTGGCCTAGTATGAAACGAAGCGTGGCAGAATATGTAGGATCATGTTTGTGTTGTCAACAGATTAAAGCCGAGCATCAGAGACCCTCAGGAACATTGCAACCCTTACCAGTTCCTGAATGGAAATGGGAACAAATAACTATGGATTTTGTTATAGGATTACCTAGAACAGCAAAGGGACATGATGCAATCTGGGTAATAGTTGATCGTTTAACCAAATCTGCTCACTTTCTGCCAATGAAGATAACATATTCGATGGATCAACTGGCCGAGTTGTATGTGCACGAAGTTGTTAGACTGCATGGAGTTCCAAGCACCATAGTTTCAGACCGAGACTCCAGATTTACATCTAAGTTTTGGAAAAAGTTTGCACAAGGCTATGGGAACACAGCTTAATTTCAGCACAGCTTTCCACCCTCAAACAGATGGACAATCCGAGAGAACCATTCAGACCTTAGAAGATATGCTCCGAGCATGCATATTGGATTTTCAAGGATCTTGGAGTAAATATTTACCATTGGTTGAGTTCTCTTACAATAACAGTTTTCAAGCAACAATAGGCATGGCTCCATACAAAGCATTATATGGACGAAAATGCAGATCTCCTTTGTACTGGGATGAAGTTGGTGAAGCACAGTTACTTGGTCCTGACATTGTGCAGCAGACTGTGGAGAAGGTTGCCCTCATCCGACAGAGAATTCTGACAGCTCAAAGCCGCCAGAAGAGTTATGCTGACAAAAGACGAAGAGAATTAGAGTTTGAAGTAGGTGATGAAGTTTTTCTTAAGGTGTCACCATTCAAAGGAGTTGTGAGATTCGGGAAGAGAGGAAAGTTGAACCCAAGGTTTATTGGACCATTCTTAATTTTGAAAAGGGTAGGGAGTGCAGCCTATCTGTTGCAGTTACCAGCTTCTATGGAAGGAATCCACAACATGTTCCATGTTTCTATGTTAAAGAAGTGTGTAAGAGATCCATATCAGATTGTGGAACAGCAGGACATTGAGGTTCTTCCTACTCTTGCATATGAGGAGAAACCAGTAAGGATCTTGGACTATGCAGTGAAGGTATTGCGCAACAAAGAAGTTCCACTAGTGAAAGTCTTATGGCACAACCAGAACATAGAGGAGACAACTTGGGAGCGCCAACAAGACATGATGAACCAACATCCTGAGTTGTTCAGGTACTGAATTTTGAGGACAAAATTCTTTTAAGGAGGGTAGATTGTAGCACCCGGTTTAATCACAATCTAATTATTTAATCAAATCGTGAGACATTATTTTTATGGAGGATTAATGACTAGGTTAATGTATGACTAAGGGAAGGCAGTATGGTAATCTGATAGTAATAAAGGTTAACGCATTTAAGGGAAATGTTATTGAAGTAGCCGCCACTGTTTTATTTCATTTTCTCTCCATTCTCAGCTCCTCAGCTTAGCAGAACGCGATAGGAGACCCCCTTCGACTTTCTCTAGCGATTTCCTCCAAACTTGGTGAGTTTTGCTTCTATTTCTTGCTACATTGTATCTATCGTTGGTAGAAGGGATGATAAATGAGGTTTTGAGAAGGCGGTAAGCGAGTGGTGGTTTTGGTTTAAGCTGAAATCAGGAATGCACAATGACTAGAGTTTCCAAAACAGTTTCCCTTAGATTTCTAGTGGTTTAGAATGAAGATTAGAGGAAATTTAATGTATGCTCTGTCTATGGTTTTAGGTTCGAGTAATACCCGAAGTAGCTTGCAACCAAGTTTTTTCAGGAGACCAGGTAAATAGAGTTTGCTTGTGCCTTCGGGCCTACATCACAAAACAGTAGGATTTGTGTATGCATGAATGTATGTTTCTTTTCAGTCGCCATGCATCATATTTTGAAGGAAAACGAAAATGAATTTACATGAAGTAGCATGGTGAGACGTGAACAGATTGCAACAGTATACTTTTAAGGGAATTAATCCGCCCCTTAATCGAACATATGAATACATACCTTGGGAAAATTGATCCATCTCCCATTGTATCAGGGATCAAATCAGCTGTTAAGGGAACTAATCCGCCTCTTAATTGAATATATGGATACATACCATGGGAAAACTGATCCATCTCTCATTGTATCAGGGATCATCAGACCAGTGAACGAATGCAACATAACTGAGGAATGAAAGTAGAAACTGCATATTTAGGATTTACATTTCAGTACATATTTCATTCCTTGCTTTGCTTACTTAGCATTAGGCTAATAGATGAGTTTTGTGATGTAGGTGAAGAGGTTACTGCAGGTGAATTTCCTGTGTGCACAGATGAGTAGATGTGGTTGGAGGGGTACATTCATGCTCCGGTCTGGTAAACTGATGAGGCGGGTTAACTGATGTCAGCAGTTGTGAAGGTCTAGTTGATAATGATTCAATCTGAGTACATTGAGTTTTCATGACAGTAGTGGTTGCAACCTTTTGAATTAGTTTTGAGAATTCCTGACATTAGTGTTCTGTTGGATTTTAAAATGCTGTTTTTACTGAATTTGAGTAATGCAATGATTTAAATTGTCTCTGAATGGTTTTTGGTAAAATGCTTAAGTCCTTCTGATAGTCGGAACTTTCTCGGTTTACAGTAAAGTTTACTGCCATGTTGTTTAGTCCATCGGCAGGAGTTGAGTAATTTACCTATCGGATAATGTAGAGCTCTTAAGCTACCGGTAGATATTCTCTATCGGTAGATGTTTTAAGGAGTCATGTGAGGTGCACGTGTCCACCGGTAGACATTCTCTATCGGTAGATGTTTTAAGGAGTCATGTGAGGTGCACGTGTCCACCGGTAGATATTCTCTATCGGTAGATGTTTTAAATGACCACGTGAGAAGCACGTATCGGTATATCCGAGGCGCAAGACTTGTCGTTTTGTGAACGGTAGATGTTGGATAACTGAATTATCCAGCTGACGTCATCGGTAGAAGCCTAATACTTCCTGTTTCTGCTTCTTCCGTTGACTTTGTCCATCGGCAGATGCGTTTGACTTCTGCGACCCCTCAAGTATTCCACGGTTTAAATTTTTATCTCCCATTTGCCTACTGTTTCTTAAAATTCCCAACGATTATTTCAACAATGTTTATTTCACAGTTTTGTTTAACTCCATTGTTGTTCAAATGATTTCCGCTGCAAATTTTTAAATGTTTTGAGTTTTTAGAAAAATGTCAAATTTTGACTGTCGAGTGAAGATTTAAATTAATCAAAAAATTTCTTAGTCATGTTCGAGCATTGAGTAGCGAACCGGGTTCAGAAAACTCGGGGCGTTACATAGACATTGAAGGAGCATTTGAAAAAAATGTAATTAATTCATTTTTTATATCTATAAACATTTAAGGATATCACTTCTCGTAGTACTTCTAGGAACACGTTTAAAACTACGAGTAGCATATTCTTTCATAAATTTTTCAAACACTACACTATCGAATAATGATAAAGGCAACTCGGATTGTGCTACAAGTTGTGTTATTCCTTCTCTCATTCTATTTTGTGAATATGTGAAAATACTACTACCATTAACATTTAATTGAGATTGTGTTTGACATTTTTGAAAATGTCTATCAATGGTACTAGTAGAGCTATCAGAAGTATAAACAAATTTTTTAGCACAATATTTACATTGAGCTCTACTTTCTAATTTGCTCGCAAATTTTAAAACATCATTTAAATCAAAATGTTTCAATACATCCGAAGTTTTTTGTTTTTTTGTTTTCTAGGTGAAGTACATGTTTGTGCAGATGATTGTCCAATAGAAAATGTAGGAATTAATTCTCTAATTTTCTATGTCATCATTATCATCAATAATATAATTGCGATGATCCATAATAAATAAAACTAAATATAAAATTAAATTTTTATTAATAAATTGATACAACAAAATTAATGTTCAACAAAAGCTTATAGGTGGTGTGAATTGAACAACTCCACGTATATGAAACCTACAAAAAAATTGCTGTAAAGAAATTTAGTTAATATAACTACAATTAAGAGAAATTGTAAGAAGAAAAGAATGAATTGTAAGAAAGAAAGAAAGAAATTGATTGAGAGCAAATTGAAGAATGAATTTAAGAGATTGAGAGAGATTGGTGAAAAAAAATAGAAAGGAGAGAAGAGAATTTATAGAAAAGGAGGAAGGAGAGTGGGCAACGGTCACAAGACCGTAACTAAATATAAAATTAAATTTTTAATAATAACTTGATACCACAAAACTAATATTCAACAAAAGCTTGTAGGTGGTGTGAATTGAACAACTTCACGTATACGAAACCTGCAAAAAAATTATTGTAAAAAAATTTAGTTAATATAACTACAATTAAAAGAAATTGTAAGAAGAAAAGAATGAATTGTAAGAAAGAAAGAAATTGATTGAGAGCAAATTGAAGAATGAATTTAAAAGATTGAGAGAGATTGGTGAAAAAAATAGAAGGAGAGAAGAGAATTTATAGAAAAGGAGAAGGGAGAGTGGGCAACGGTCACAAGACCGTTGCTTGCTGGGGAAGTAGGCAGGGCAATGGCAACGGTTTTATGACCGTAGTTGCTGCAGTGTTGCCTGCTGCTACAACAAAACAGAGAGAGAGAGAGAGAGAGTAGCAACAGTCACAAACCGTTGCTTCCTGCTGCTGCTACAAAACAGAGAGAGAGAGAGAGTAGCAGCAATGGTCACAAACTGTTGCTGGCTGCTGCAAAACAGAGAGAGAGAGAGAGAGAGAGAGAGAGAGATGGAGAGAGAGAGAGAGAGAGAGAGAGAGAGAGAGAGAGAGGAGAGAGAGAGAGAGCAACAACGGTCATAAACCGTTGCTTGGGGTCGGGGGAAGCAGGCGAGGCAACGGTCTTATGATCACTGTTGGCTGCTACAAAACAGAGAGAGAGAGAGAGAGAGAGAGAGAGAGAGAGAGAGAGAGAGAGAGAGAGAGAGAGAGAGAGAGAGAGAGAGAGAGAGAGAGAGAGAGAGAGAGAGAGCAGTGTTGTGCAAAATATTTCGCAAGTGTACGAGTCGCAACAAGTAATATAATGATAAAATAGAGTGTCGAACCCACGAGGACTTGTAATTAATAATCGAAATAACTACTCTTAATTCTAAATTGAACACACGTTTTTATGGTTTTTAAGGATTGAAAGTAAAATAAACAATTAAAACAATTAAAATAAACTAAGACAAAATATTGCAATAAATAAAATGGGGTTAAATCAAATTGATAAAAACCTAGGTACTACGATTTCACCAAGACAATATTTATTTCTGTCCTTCGCAATTATATTCATAAATATTCTTCCTATGTTGATGATCGATTTCACTAAATTCTATCACAATCTCTCTCGAGCATTGCGTAGTTTATTTGATTAATGGGTTATCACTTCTCAGTCTCAAATCCTGCATTAATCAAATACAAATAAATCAAGAAATCATAGTGACCACACCAATACCGTAACTATCTCTAGCCTACGTATATTAATGACATTAATTTCAGTGCTCGGATATTTATCACCTCTCGGTCTCAAAACATCCCAAACATCAAGTAAAAATTGGCCAGAAATTTACTGTAACACCCGAAAAATTTTGACTACGTGTTGAGACCTAAGTTGGTGATGTATGAGAGTGTTTTGTGAGGGGTTAAGAAGGTTATTAAAAGAGGAAGGTGATTAGTGGAAAGTTTGAAAGTCAAACTAGTCAAACTAATACATGGACAAATAGGATATTTTTCATTCATTAATGGTATGAAAAAGAATAGATAAAATGAATGAAAAGTGGAGAGGTGTATGGCTCACGTTGGACTTAAAGAAAGGAGAAAAGGGAGGGTGGATTTTCAATTATAAAAAAAGTTTGGAGGAGAATTTTTAAAAGAAAGAAAAATGGAGGATTTATTGGTGGAAACTTTCCTTGGTGTTCATTTCTTCTCTTCCACGATTTTTCTCCCCAAACCCTCATCCTCCATAGCTTCTTCCTCTCTCTCTTTTGCTTCATTTTCTCAAGGAGATTCAAGGTAATAATGCATGGGTTTTGATTTTTATACTTTGAGGTGAAGTTTATTGAAGGTTTTAGTGAGTTTTAAGTGATTTTGATTAGGGTTTGGAAACCCTAATTCTTGACCTCCGAAATTTGAGTTGCAATGTTAGATTTCTTTCTTACTTTGATGTTTTGGTTGTTGAATGGCTTAGTTTAGGTTGTTGGAGTGGTTGGATTGAGGATTGGAAGTGAAAGTGTGAAAAATCGGTTTTTACCCTAAAGTGCAACGGTTCTGTTTTAGCATGTCCGACTTAGCCTTTGTGTTTGGATGGTTGATTTGAGTGATTCAATGGATAGTAGACGTGTAGAGGTTTCCGAGTTGGGGTGGCACGTCGAAATCCGTTGAAAAACGTGAGAGTTACGACCGTTTGAAGTTGGACGGTCAATTTTTGGTGTAAAAATCGGGTTTGGAGTTAAGTTGTGAGTTTAGGTCGAAATGTGTGATAGTTTAGTTAGAAAAATCCTTATAATTTATTTAGGTTGTTACTAAGTAACTTTTCGTTATTTGTTAGGTGATCGAACACGTGATTTGACTGGTGGAAGTGAGAAAATAATTACCGAGACGTCAGGTAAGTAGAGGACGTTTGTTTTGCCTTCGGGCCTACACCACGGAACGGTAGGGAATTGTTGTTTGTTGCTTTCTTTGCTTTGTTTGAATTGTGAATTGGTTGCTTTGCTTTGAGGTGTCTCGAGTGCTACTCGAGAGGTACGCAACTGTGTCTCGAGTGCTATCGAGAGGTACGCAACTGTGTCTAGAGTGCTACTCGAGAGGTACGCAAATGTGTCTCGAGTGTACTCGAGAGGTACGCAACTGTGTCTCGAGTGCTATCGAGAGGTACGCAAATGTGTCTCGAGGCTACTCGAGAGGTACGCAACTGTGTCTCGAGTGATACTCGAGAGGTACGCAACTGTGTCTCGAGTGCTATCGAGAGGTACGCAAATGTGTCTCGAGTGTACTCGAGAGGTACGCAAATGTGTCTCGAGTGCTACTCGAGAGGTACGCAAATGGTCTCGAGTGCTATCGAGAGGTACGCAACTGTGTCTCGAGTGATACTCGAGAGGTACGCAACTGTGTCTCGAGTGATACTCGAGAGTACGCAAATGTGTCTCGAGTGCTACCGAGAGGTACGCAAATGGTCTCGAGTGCTACTCGAGAGGTACGCAACTGTGTCTCGAGTGTACTCGAGAGGTACTCGAGAGGTACGCAACTGTGTCTCGAGTGCTACTCGAGAGGTAGCGCAAATGTGTCTCGAGTGCTACTCGAGAGGTACGCAACTGTGTCTCGAGTGCTACTCGAGAGGTACGCAAACTGTGTCTCGAGTGCTACTCGAGAGGTACGCAAATGTGTCTCGAGTGCTACTCGAGAGGTACGCAACTGTGTCTCGAGTGCTACTCGAGAGGTACGCAAATGTGTCTCGAGTGCTACTAGAGAGGTACGCACTGTGTCTCGAGTGCTACTCGAGAGGTACGCAACTGTGTCTCGATGCTCGAGTGCTATCGGAGGTACGCAAATGTGTCTCGAGTGCTACTAGAGAGGTACGCAACTGTGTCTCGAGTGATACTCGAGAGGTACGCAACTGTGTCTCGAGTGATACTCGAGAGGTACGCAATGTGTCTCGAGTGCTATCGAGAGGTACGCAACTGTGTCTCGAGTGCTACTCGAGAGGTACGCAAATGTGTCTCGAGTGTACTCGAGAGGTACGCAAATGGTCTCGAGTGCTACTAGAGAGGTACGCCTACGATTAATGAAATGAGAACGTGATACATACAACCGAGAGTAGAAAACTACATGTGCTAGGTTGACTGCATTGTATGTGTTGAGTTGTCTTGGAGTGTGGTGTTATGTTGTCGTATTGGGTAATGTTGTGTTGCGTTGTAGTGCGGCGTAGTGTTGTGTCGTTAGGTTTGGGTTGGGTGAGCGTGAGGGATGAGCTGTTTATTTGTTTATCCCTACTTGCTAAGCGTAAGCTTACGTGTGTGTGTGTGTGTATTCTGTGGTGTAGGTGACGACAGGAGTACAGGTTAGAGCTACGAAGAAGGCTAGGATTGGGATGCAGTCGGAGGAGTACGGAGTCCGCCGGTGCAGGCTGTTGTCGGGGCGTCTGGACCACTGTTTCCTCGGGTAGTGTGGGAGGTGAACATTTTGATAAATGGTTGTTTAGTGTTTGTAATGTTTTGAATGTTGGGAGTAAGATAGAACCAAGGGTGAACGGGTTGTTATAACTGTTTTAGTACCGGTTGTACGGTTTCGATGTAAATGATTTTATTTTGTGTGTCGTTTTGGTTGAAACTATTTTCGTAATGGTTGTTAGTGTTTGGGGATTGAAATGGTATATTTTTGGGTTAAATTTTCAGGTTTTGGGTATTTAAAGTTTTAGGCGTTATATTGCCCGTTTTGATTTTAAAGTAACTAACGTCGGGTTGTGTTTGCTATTTTTGTATTTATTCGTTTTAAGTCGGTTTTCCGAGATTTTTACGGGACTCGAAGATTTAGGTGTCGGGAAGGTATGTTTAAATTTTCAGAATTTTTGGAGGTGTCGGGAATGGAGAAAAGTGTAGAAATGTGAAGGGAAGTCGAGAGAGTCAGACAAAGGGTATTTTTGGTCATTTTGGGGTCAAAAACCCGAGGGGTTGGCGAGTGCTCGCCATGGGAGGCAAGTGATCGCCTTTGGGGTTATTTTGGGCGAGCAGGGCAGAGAGGGTGGCGAGTATTCGCAACCCGGAGGCGAGTAATCGCTACGGCACGCGTGAAGCACGCAGGAAAAGGAAATGGGGCGCGCTGGAGTGCCCCAGCGCGCGCACGCGCCAGCGCGTGCGGCAAGTGCCACGCGCACAGCGCGCGCGCATCGCGCGCGTAGCGCGCACGCCGCGCATGGCTTGGGCGCGCCCGACGCCCAGCGCCCCTCCTTGAAGAATTTTGACATTTTTTTTGTTTTTCTCCCGATTTCCACTATGTTTTGAACCGAAATTTTTCCAACGTATTTTAACGTATTTTAGACACGTGTTCCAAGAAAACTTGAGGGTTCGAAAAACCCGAACATCGAGCCGGAAATTTTACAAAAACGAGCAGAATATTTCACGAAAATTATTTTAAACGTCGTTTTAAACACGGGATTGTTTGCAACGTGACGCACCGGGCCCGGGGCGGGTTCGGGGTGTTACATTTACAGGCTTTAAGAATGGAAATTAAATGCGTCAACAATATTGGAAGGAATAATCAATAAATATAATTAAACGAAGAACATAAAATAAACGTAGTCTGGCTACATCGTAGCCCCTAGTAAAAAGGTTAGTTCATGCTAAAATAATCGAAAACAAAAACAAAATTAATAATAATTAAGTTCATGGTTTTTATAAATAAAAACTAAAGAAAATAGATAAAGGAAGAAAAACTATTTTGATGTGTTGAAGAATCGCCCTTGCTGCTCGCCAGAATCGTCGACAGCCCGAAATCTTCACCTCTGCCGAACCGTGAATCGCTGCTCGCCGGCTGCCAAAATCGCTGACAGTCGATTGCTCCTCGCTATTCGCCAGAAGCGTTCCTCGCTGCTCTGTAGATCGCCGCCAGAGAATGCCCAGCGCCGAAGCTCTCTGCCTCTGCCGAGAGCTCTGTCGCCGAATCCCTCCAGGCCGAATCCTTCACCTCTCAAAATCGCAGGCTCTTCTCTGTTTTTAGGTTAATTCCCCTCCTGCTACTTCTTTCCAAAATTGCTCCCCACCGAATCGTTGCTTCTTTCCAAAAATTTATGAATGCCAGATCTTTAGGTTTTATTTGTTTTTCTACTGAGCTGATCCACGGCTTTGATTCCCCTCCTTCTCAGTTTAATGGCTGAGATTAAAATAAATAAACTTTCCATAATTGAATTCGTGTGGTGATCAATCGCCAGGTCGCTTGAATGTGGCGATTAGTCACCACTTTCGTAAATTCGCCAATTTCTGTTGCTTTTGTGGCGATTGATAGTTGGATATTGTGGCGATTGATCTCCATATTCATTGTTTTGCCACTATTTTGTCGTTCTCCCCGTTTTAAATACGTTTTCTGCACACTTAAACAAAACTCATCAAATACTTTCACACACTTGAGAATAAACTTATCAAATCAAGTGTAAAAAGTATAAATAAGTGTGTAAAATACACACTTATCACACCCCCAAACTTGAATGAAAGCTTGTCCTCAAGCGAACAATCATGTAATTCAGTTAACACATAGATAATCTCGATCAAATATAAAATGCTTAATGTAATATAATGGTAAAACAATCTGAATCAAGGCTTTCGGTAATTTGTCTCAGCTAGAAAAACTCATACTAAAAACACCAAGTGTAACACTTTGCAAAAGAAATAACTCATATTAGTGCATTGAAAATAACTCACTTAGAAATCTTCGTGTGTGTGCGCGTTCATTCTCATTCTCTTCTAATTGTTGGTTCAACTAATGTAGCTACAGGTAAGGATATCATTCTCATTTCACTCGGGATCGCTCCAGTCACTCTAATCATTCACTAGTCTTGCCCACTATCCAACTAATAGCAAATATCCATAAATCAAAAACAAAAGTCAATAGGTCTTCACAAGTTTGTAATGAAAGGCCGGGTTGAGAGGTAGGAATTGTATGAATTCAAGCGAATACCCAGAGCACCACTCATTCCTCCTTATTGCACCCAATCAAAAATTTCTTCCAATCACTTACTCACTTATTGAATTTGCTCAAACTTTCTTTCCTTTGTTTACCCCCAAACTTACTTCACTCAATATCACCACAATCAACTCCTTTGTCATTATTACAAAACAAAATCAATACAAACATAATACTCACGGAAAATAATAAAAAAAAGCTAGAATGAAAACTAAACTGTTCAAACTTGCTTTTTCTTCTTCTTCTTCTTCTTCTTCTTCTTCTTCTTCTTCTTCTTTTTTTTTTTTTTCAATTGACAAATAACGTAAACATAACGACTTAATGTTCTAAAACGAAAAAGATGACAAAGGAGTTGTTCTTGATTTCCCCATTTCCTCCAACTTTTCCTTAATTTAGATCAATATTCCCGTGCTCAATAAATAAGGTAAGAGAAATATATAAGGCTGGCTAATTTCAGGTGACAAATGAATTGTAAATAAAAGGCTCAAAAGGGTGACTATGGGTGTCATGAAACGACACAACAAGGTAGGCTCAGAAAGCTCAAACGGTTCAAAGATGGCCTAAATTATTCTCTTATTTTTGAAAAATTTCAATTGCATTCGTGAATAAAGGGCAAAACTAAGAAAGATATTCCTCTCAATGTCCTCACTATCAAAGCCTTTGACTGGAGTTACACTCCCTCACCGTGTTTACGCTCGATTACTCCCTTACTGTGTTTGGGTTTCACTCTTAGTAGACTACACAAATATATCACCAACAAATAGAATCAAACAAGAATAAAACGTGTTCAGATTTTTGAAGATAACTCTGTAAGCTCTAATCAATGCAAACTAAAACAAATTACTCTTTTACTCAGCATTTCTCAAGGAGTTGAAAGCATGAACTAATCAATTAAATCATGATCGACACCTCAACCAAGATCTCAGATTGCAATACCAAAATATATCAAAGTGTTAAGATACACTAAAATCACCCCCAAACTTAAAATAGACATTGTCCTCAATGTATAAAAAATATAGGGTAAAAGTCGCGTACCTCATAATGTCTTGAGTTGGTCGTGGAGTGTCGGTCGAAGGAGTAATCGAGCAGAAGAAATTTTTTTTTTTAATTAACTAAATAAAATAAAATAAAATGATAAAACGATAAAAAGAATTTAAAATAACTAAATCGGACCCTATTTAAAAGAAGAAAAATAAATAAAATAAAAGAAGAAAAATAAATAACAAGAAAATAAAATAAGAAACTAAAGAAAACTAAAAATAACAGTAATAAAAAAATTAAAAAAAAAAGATAAAATACAAATAAAAATAAAAATAAATGAAGAAATTATTATTATTATTATTTTAACATGAAATAAATAAAATGATAACAAGGAAATAAAGTGACTTAATCGAAACCTATTTTAAAAAAATAAAAATAAAAATAAAAATAAAAGAAGTGAAATAAAGTAAAAAGAGAAAATAAAATGAAATAAGAAACTAAAACATAAAAACAAATGAAAATACAATGAAAACGAAAACGAAATAAAAAGGAAAACGAAACTACAACTAAATAAAACGAAAATGAAAATAACAAAAACAAAAATAAACAGAAATAAAAATAAAGAAAAATGAATAAAGGAAAATAAATAACTAATGGGTTACCTCCCACCGAGTGCGTGTTTTAACGTCGTCAGCTTGACGATATGCTGCGTCATGTTGGGTCGAGATATATAATGAAATTTGCATTTTTAACTGTGCCGTCCCAATATGGTGTCCTGTGTTGCCCATGTACCAACTTATTATTTGCCAGATGCTTTGCGTAGTCAGGTGGTTTCTTAATAGGTGGTATGACCCATAATGTCGATTCTCCCAGATTTTCAACGTATTGCATCTCATTCAGCTCAAGAGAGTCGCTTAGTTGACGTGAGGCTTCCATTGTAACAGTGTTAGGGAGTTCCACCCGAAATATGTCAGCGCTAGATATTGGGTACTCCATTGACTTATATACCTTGAATGTCACCTCTTCGTCCTGTACTTGCAATTTGAGCTCCCCCTTTCTAAGATCAATGACAGCACCACCTGTAGCTAAGAATGGTCGTCCTAATATAATCGGCACATTTTGATCTTCTTCCATATCAAGCACAATAAAATCGGCGGGGAATATAAATTTGTCGACCTTTACGAGCACATCTTCAATGATTCCCCTCGGGTGTTTAATAGAACGATCGGCCATCAATAATGTAACCTCTGTCGGCTTTGCTTCGCCTAAATTGAGTTTCCGGAATATAGACAAAGGCATCAAATTAATGCTCGCCCCCAAATCGCATAGTGCCCTGGTAGAGACAGAACTGCCAATCTCGCATGGTACAGTAAAACTTCCTGGATCTTTTAATTTTTGAGGTAGCTTTTTCTGAATAATAGCACTGCATTCTTCTGTAAGAGCTATAAAACCACACTCATCTATTTTGCGTTTGTGGGAAAGAATATCTTTCAAAAATTTAGCATAACGTGGCATTTGTTCCAAAGCTTCGGCAAACGGAATATTAATGTGGAGCTTCTTGAAGACTTCAAGGAATTGAGAGAATTGTTTGTCAAGCTTTACATTTTTCAATCTTTGTGGAAACGGTACCAGAGTTGGGTTGGCATGAATTGGTGATGACTTTTGAACTCCATCGGCAGTGGACTCCTCATTAACAACTTTTGGCACGTTTTTCTCTTTTTGCACTGGTTCAACTACTGTGCTCTTTCGAGTGGTAATTGCATTACAATGCTCTATCGGATTTACTTCAGTGTTACTTGGTAGTGAGCCTTGGGGCCTGCTATTAATAATGCTCGCGAATTGACCAAGTTGATTTTCAAGACTGCGAATTTGGGCAGATTGATTTTGCATTGTAGTCCGAGTCTCGGTCATAAACTGCAAAAGGACTGATTCAAGATCATTTTTCTTGTCAACTTGTTGAGATGGACCGGGTTGAGATGCTTGAGGTGGCTGCATAGTGTTTTGAGAATTCCTCCATGAAAAATTTGGGTGTTGCTGCCATCCTGGATTATAAGTATTAGAATTGGGATTGCCCTGACGATTAAAATTGCCCATATAGTTAGCTTGCTCTGCGGGCGCTTTTGACATGTGATTTCCCTCTTGACATTCTTCACTCAAATGCGGCCTGAGACACCACTGACAATTAACTTTCGATGAATTCCAAACACTTGCTGCCATATGAGACTCTTGTATTTGCTTAGTTAATGAGGCAACTTGTAGAGTTAGAGCTTTCAAAGCCTCGAGTTCTGGAGTACCCGTTGTGCGCTTCATAATTGATCGCTCCACTGGACATTGGTCATTGTTAAGTGCTAATTCTTCTAATAAATCATAAGCTGCTTCCTCGGTTTTTCTCATTAAAGCACCACCTGCGGCCGCGTTGACCAGAGTTTTAGTAGATGCCGATAAGCCCACATAAAAAGTCTGAATATGCATCCATTTCGGTAATCCATGATGGGGACACCTCCTCAGCATATCTTTAAAACGTGCCCATGCCTCATATAATGTTTCCCCCTCAAATTGACTGAAATTGATTATATCATTGCGAAGCTTGGCTGTCTTCTCGAAAGGAAAGAACTTGGAAAGAAATTTCTGACATAAATCTTCCCAAGTAGTAATAGAATTAGCGGGCAAAGAGTTAAGCCAGTTCTTCGCACGATCTCGTAATGAAAATGGAAATAGCCGTAGTCTCAATGCATCATCCCCCACATTGTGAAATTTGAAAGTGTCGCATACCTCTAAGAAATTTGCAATATGATCCTTTGGGTCTTCTGAAGGTAATCCACTGAATTGAGATTGTTGAATCATATGCAGGGTGCCCGGTTTAATTTCAAAATTAGCATTGATGGCCGGTCTGCGAATAGCTGAATGTACACCGGAGACAGTAGGTATAACATAATCAAGTAAGGTCCGGTGCTCGACATTATTGTCCCCGACATTATTTTCCCTGTTATCTCCCATGATGGCGCGCGCTTGTTGAATAACTTTTCTTCTCGCTTTACGATTTTGTCGACACGTACGTTCTATTTCAAGATTAAGCGGGAGAAGATTGGCGTCTCCTTCTTTATGCATACACCTGAGAGTAACACAAAAATAAACACTTAAACTAAATAGAATTCAAAATAAAACTAAAAATAATCAATTCGATATTAATAATAAAAGTCCCCGGCAAAACGGGGCAACGAACTGAGCCAAAACTTGTTGTGCAAAATATTTCGCAAGTGTACGAGTCGCAACAAGTAATATAGTGATAAAATAGAGTGTCGAACCCACGAGGACTTGTAATTAATAATCGAAATAACTACTCTTAATTCTAAATTGAACACACGTTTTTATGGTTTTCAAGGATTGAAAGTAAAATAAACAATTAAAACAATTAAAATAAACTAAGACAAAATATTGCAATAAATAAAATGGGGTTAAATCAAATTGATAAAAACCTAGGTACTACGATTTCACCAAGACAATATTTATTTCTGTCCTTCGCAATTATATTCATAAATATTCTTCCTATGTTGATGATCGATTTCACTAAATTCTATCACAATCTCTCTCGAGCATTGCGTAGTTTATTTGATTAATGGGTTATCACTTCTCAGTCTCAAATCCTGCATTAATCAAATACAAATAAATCAAGAAATCATAGTGACCACACCAATACCGTAACTATCTCTAGACTACGTATATTAATGACATTAATTTCAGTGCTCGGATATTTATCACCTCTCGGTCTCAAAACATCCTAAACATCAAGTAAAAATTGGCCAGAAATTTACAGGCTTTAAGAACGGAAATTAAATGCGTCAACAATATTGGAAGGAATAATCAATAAATATAATTAAACGAAAAACATAAAATAAACGTAGTCTGGCTACATCGTAGCCCCTAGTAAAAAGGTTAGTTTATGCTAAAATAATCGAAAACAAAAACAAAATTAATAATAATTAAGTTCATGGTTTTTATAAATAAAAACTAAAGAAAATAGATAAAGGAAGAAAAACTATTTTGATGTGTTGAAGAATCGCCCTTGCTGCTCGCCAGAATCGTCGACAGCCCGAAATCTTCACCTCTGCTGAACCGTGAATCACTGCTCGCCGGCTGCCAAAATCGCTGACAGTCGATTGCTCCTCGCTATTCGCCAGAAGCGTTCCTCGCTGCTCTGTAGATCGCCGCCAGAGAATGCCCAGCGCCGAAGCTCTCTGCCTCTGCCGAGAGCTCTGTCGCCGAATCCCTCCAAGCTGAATCCTTCACCTCTCAAAATCGCAGGCTCTCCTCTGTTTTTAGGTTAATTCCCCTCCTGCTACTTCTTTCCAAAATTGCTCCCCACCGAATCGTTGCTTCTTTCCAAAAATTTATGAATGCCAGATCTTTAGGTTTTATTTCTTTTTCTACTGAGCTGATCCACGGCTTTGATTCCCCTCCTTCTCAGTTTAATGGCTGAGATTAAAATAAATAAACTTTCCATAATTGAATTCGTGTGGTGATCAATCGCCAGGTCGCTTGAATGTGGCGATTAGTCGCCACTTTCGTAAATTCGCCAATTTCTGTTGCTTTTGTGGCGATTGATCGTTGGATATTGTGGCGATTGATCTCCATATTCACTGTTTTGCCACTATTTTGTCGTTCTCCCCGTTTTAAATACGTTTTCTGCACACTTAAACAAAACTCATCAAATACTTTCACACACTTGAGAATAAACTTATAAAATCAAGTGTAAAAAGTATAAATAAGTGTGTAAAATACACACTTATCAAGCAGCACAACCGTTGCTGCTCTCTTGCATAGGGGCACTGATCGTCGCCACACGGCGCACTGGGCAGTCATTGCAGGGGCCGCTGGTCGCAAAGCAATAGTCATTGCTCTGCAACCGGCAACCCCGGCAGAGAGAGAGAGAGAAGACCAAGGGGGAAAAAGGGGGAAGAATGAGAAAGCACCCGATTCCAGCCTAGTGCTTCTGAATCTGAAGTCAAGAAAGCTTTCATGTAATATATATTTTTTTTAGCAAATGCAATGACAATCTATTATCTAACGACAAAGACTGCCCATATTCTTACTTTGTTCATTTTTTACCTATTTTCGTTTCATCCAGACGTTGCTCTGCAACCGGCAACCCCGGCGGCCAGCAGAGGGAGAGAGGGCGGGCCAAGGGGAGAAGCGGATCGCGGGCAGCTGGGTGGGCTCGCAAGCCTAGGGGCAGGGTGTAACACCCGGTATTTTTGCCATATAGATATTCCTTAAATTATTCAACGGGATTAATGGGAATAATCATGCAAGGTTTGTTTTATTAATTTGCTAATGTTTCCAGTTGAATATGTACGATTCATGAAACCAAATGGTGAAACTAAATAGCAAATTAGTTAAAGACCAATGGAAGGGTAAAATAGAGAGAAATTAAGGTTGGTGGGAAATAGCCAATGGATGAATGCCATCTGGCAACTTGTTGAAGAAGCCATGTCTTCTTCCTTCCCTCCCGTTCTTCTCTTCATTCTGGCGTGAAACTCCCCCCTGTTTTCTCTCTCCCAGTCGACGAACAACCATCGAAGTTACTTCGATCTCCTCGGCTCCTTTCTGTTTTCCCGCTGAGGTAAATGTCTGGTTGAATGCTAACGAATTTGGACAAGTTTAATGCGAGTTTTCACTGAGATTTAGGGTTATTATTTTAGAGAAAACTCACTGTTTTTGGATGAAAACACGTTGGTGTGTTTTCTAAAGTGCTGAAACGTGTTTGCTGCATTTCCTACGAGATATTAGTTAGCATTTGTAGCGTGTTTGAATTCTGTACATCCATTTACAGATCCGAGCTTTCCAGGGGCGTTCGAGCACACTACATTGCTGCAAACAGGTAAGTTCATGCATCTACGTTGGCCCTTAAGGCCCTACAACTCGGAGGTACTAGGTCTGGTTCGAGTAGATAGGTTTTAGGTTATGTTTTAAGTTAAACGTGATTCCGTTATATTCTGTTTCCTGTTGTATTCATTTTGTCATCTGTGAATGTTAAGTTTAAGCATTTCACTTATTCATGCATACACGTTTCTTGTAAAATCATGCAAATGTTTTCAGCACCGGTTTTGAAGTAAGTAAGATAAAATCCTGTAAAGAAAATGTATGGTTAAGTGTGGACGAGGACTGGCATCCTGTCAAGTACTCCTGTTATGTTCTGAAAGTGGCATGTACATCCTGTTGCGCCAGCTCCTCCTCCCACTTATACCTTCCTGTCTAGTGAAACGTAATGTAATGTAATGTTCATGTATTTGAAAATGTTCATGCATAGCATATGCACACTGCATTTCATGTTCTTACTGAGCTCTAGGCTCATAGATGAACTCCCTGTTGTAGGTACGGATCCCGTGGATGAGGACTTGGTGCCTCAGGCCGATGTGTAGGTTGCAGTTGGCGGATCGAGCTCATTGGGTATGGTTGCTGCAGTCAGATAAATTCTGTGTTGAGGTTTAAGTCTTTGAAGTAAAGTTCATATTTGTAAACTCTTCTGGATGTTTGTGGTTTCTGTTTTAAAACTTTGTTGTAGTCTTGTGTTTTGTTTGAAAGTTTTGTTGGAAATTTTGAAATGTACAAGTCCTGTTGTTGATGTATTTAAAACCTCCGTATTTGACAGATTGTATCCATATATTTTAAATGTTTTGAAAACATTCTGGAACTGCTTGAGTTCTCCACTTTTCAGGTCATGCATGGATAGTCTCGAAATTTAGAGCTAACCATGCAGTTTATTTTTCTTAGAAATCTGTAAATTTTGAATCGGGTTTGAAGGTTTGAAGCCTTATACCTTCTGTTTTAAAGTTTCCTGTTGGAATGTCCTCCTGTTAAAAAGTGGTCCAATTCTGTCTTTAAAATCAAGCCCTCCGCCTAGTGTAAATATGTCTTCCGGTTGACGTCAGCATAAGTCTTCCGCCCAGTGTAAATATGTCTTCCGGTTGACGTCAGCATAAGTCTTCCGCCCAGTTTATTCAGAGTTTCTGTTTTTGTCTTCCGGTTGACGTCATCCATTCTTCCGGCTGACGTCATCGTCTCATCCGATTCTTTCTGCTGCATATATCTGCCGATGACGTCATCACATCTTCCGATGACGTCATCACACATCCGATCCAGCTTTACTCAGCATCTACCGGTGACGTCATTCATCTACCGGCTGACGTCATCACCTTCTGCCGATTTGGTTTAAAGTCTGTTTATTGCATGTTTCTTCCGATGACGTCATCACATCTTCCGATGACGTCATCACCTCATCCGGTGTAAGCTGCTGTTTTTATATTCCGGTCGACGTCATCTTCTCTTCCGGCTGACGTCATCTGTTTTGTTTTATTCAATCTACCGACGATCTTTTAAACTGAGTCTTCCGCCAGCCCTACGTTATGTTTTCTGTTTTTACCTATTTATTTTGTTTAATTATTTTCTTCGCCCCGTCTCTTCTCTTACATTGTCCATTACTGAAACCTGTTTCGCTTCCAACTCCAGAGAACTCTCTCTCTGTCACGTTTTAAAGTTTGTAAATGTTATGTTCCCTGTTTAAAAGAAGAAGGGTTGTCCCCGTTTTCTGAAAATGTCCCGGAGTGATGGCTTCGATCCCGGACCCCGATTGGGTTTCGGTTCCGGGCTGTCACAGTTATGGTATCAGAGAGACACGGTTTTAAAACCGATTCTGTGAAACGTCTGACTGCGCAACCCGCCATGTGAGATCGTTCCACCAACTTTAAGTGTTTAAGTTTCCGTATCTGTTTTAGTTTATTAAGTTAAGTTATATTATTCTGCTTTTAGGATTTTTCTAGAATGGTGAGAGGGAATCAAGGTGATGCAAACGACAGAGGCGACGCCCTCGACCGTCTAACCGAGTTGGCCGGCGCTCAATCTCGCATGATCGAGCGTTTGATTGCGAGGGAGGGCAATGGAAACAACAATAACCATGCAAATGCTCCACGTGACTCTAGTGGAGAAAGATTTCGGCGACTCCAGCCGCCTGCATTTGATGGATTATCGACGGACCCTACTCATGCCGAAGAATGGATTCGGCAGATAGAACGTATGCTGAATTATGCAGAGGTGGAGGAAAATAAGAAAGTGATGTGTGCCTCGTTTAATCTCACCAAGAGTGCTGGATTTTGGTGGGACACAGTGCAGTCAACCACTGTGGCATTAAGTTGGGAGGGGTTTAAAACACTCTTCTACGAGAAGTACTTTGACCGCAGCATGAGGAAGGAGAAGTTGCTGGAATTCTCTCGACTACGACAGTTTGGAACGGTGGCCGAGTATGTTCAGAAGTTCGATTCACTATCCCGTTATGCACCTCACCTAGTGGCCACTGATGAAAATAAGGTGCATCAAGTTATCCAGGGTTTGAAGATGGAACTCTTACGAGGAATTACATACGGGGGATTTGACGAGGCCCCATACACAAAGGTGGTAGCTAAGGCTTATCAGTTAGAAGCCTTAGAGGCAAAGTCTCAGAGATATACATCAAAGAGAATCATGCAGGATGCCCCTCAGCAGCAACAACAACAACAAAAGGGACAGTTTGGGCAACCACGGCAGCAACAGAACAGAGGTGTCAAAAGACCAAATGAAGTTGCCATTTATCAGGACAAAGGGAAAAGACCTATGGGAGCTCCTCAGCTTCCTGTATGCCCACGTTGCCAGAGAAATCATACGGGGGAATGTAGGCTCTACACTGGCCAATGTTTCCGATGCGGCAAAGTAGGCCATCTTGTGCGCGATTGCCCAATGCCCGACACCAGAACAGGCCAAGCCGTACCCAGAGTTTTTGCAATGATGGAAGATGTTGATGATGCTGATCTGCACACAGCAATCACAGGTACGATTTTGGTGTATGAGGTACCTGCTTATACTTTATGGGACACGGGGGCCACACATTCGTTTGTGGCCATGGACTTCGTAGTTAGACAAAAGGTTACTCACACGTTGTCAGATCAGCCCTACAGCATTATGCTACCGTCCGGAGAGTTTATGCACTCCGAGCAGGTGGTACGGGGCGATATAGTGTCAGTAGGAGACCAGAAGTTGTACGCCAACCTTATCGTTATTGGTATGAAAGGGTACGATGTCATTCTGGGGATGGACTGGCTGTTTAAACATTACGCCACCATCAACTGTAGGTCCGGGCTTGTGTCATTTAAGCGCCCAAATGAAGTAGAATTCTCTTATCAGGCAGTACCGAATAAACACCGTATGCCTATTATATCTTCCTTAAAGGCTCAACGGCTGATGAAGTGATTTCTGGCCCATGTAATAGACATACGAAGGCAAGGTGAGGTGGAACTTTGAGATATTCCGGTAGTCCGAGACTTTCCTGAGGTCTTCCTAGATGACTTACCAGGATTGCCACCTGATCGTGAGATCGAGTTCGAAATCGAGGTATATCCTGGCGCTGAACCAGTATCGAAGAATCCTTATCGTATGGCGCCAATTGAACTGAGGGAGTTGAAGGCTCAGCTAAAAGAATTGGTGGACAAGGGTTTTGTGCGCCCTAGTTTCTCTCCGTGGGGTGCTCCCGTCTTGTTCGTTAAAAAGAAGGATGGATCCCTACGGATGTGTATTGACTACCGTGAGCTGAACAAGTTGACTATCAAGAATAAGTACCCGTTGCCAAGAATTGACGATTTGTTTGATCAGCTACAGGGGGCTCGGGTATTTTCTAAGATTGACTTACGCTCCGGCTATTACCAGTTGAAGGTCAGAGCTGAGGATATTCCAAAGACTGCCTTCAGAACCCGGTACGGGCATTACGAGTTCTTTGTGATGTCGTTCGGATTAACAAATGCTCCGGCAGCATTTATGGACTTGATGAACAGAATATTCCAGGACTTTCTAGATAAATTTGTGATCGTATTTATCGACGACATCCTAGTGTATTCTAGAAGTGAAGCCGAACATGAGGAGCACTTGGCTATTGTGCTGTCAACTCTAAAACAGCATCAATTGTATGCCAGGCTGTCAAAGTGTGAGTTCTGGTTAAGCAAGATTAATTTCTTGGGCCACGTGGTGTCTGCTGAAGGAGTATCTGTGGACCCGGCCAAGATTAAGGCTGTGAGGGATTGGCCCAGGCCGAGGAATGCAAGTGAGGTACGGAGCTTTGTCGGACTAGCTGGTTATTATAAGAAATTCATCAAGGGATTTTCTGTGATAGCAAAACCTATGACCAGCTTAACAAGGAAGGACATCAAGTTCAGGTGGTCTGAAGCATGTGAGGTAAGCTTTCAGACACTTAAGCAGAAATTAACCACTGCTCCTCTGTTAGTATTGCCAGTTGAAGACGGCAAGTTCAGCGTATATTGTGATGCGTCGAAAATTGGCTTGGGATGCGTATTGATGCAAGAAGGGAAAGTGGTAGCATACGCGTCCAGACAATTGAGGAACCACGAGCAAAACTACCCTACTCACGACCTTGAGTTAGCGGCAGTTGTATTTGCGCTGAAAGTATGGAGACACCACCTATATGGACAGTCATGTGAAGTGTTTTCTGACCACAAAAGCTTGAAGTACATATTTACCCAGAAAGAGTTAAACATGAGGCAACGACGGTGGCTCGAATTCGTGAAAGACTATGACATCGAGATCAAATACCATCCTGGTAAAGCTAATGTGGTAGCTGATGCACTGAGCAGGATGCCAGCTACCATGCAACCAGCTATGTCGGCCGTATCAATGCCTTTGAGGACGGAGATACAGAAGTTCGATATGGAGATGGTTTCTGGGCTATCGGCCATACTAGCAGATTTGACGCTACGACCCACCGTCCTGGACCGAATTAAAGAAGCTCAGAAGACCAATTCAAAAGAGATGGCTGATATGGTGAGCAAAGTACCAATGGCTTCTTCCGATTTCAGTTATTCGGGAGATGGAGTTCTAAAGTTCAAAAACAGATGGTATGTTCCGAAAGACGAAGAGCTACGGAAGCACATCTTATCAGAAGCCCACTCATCTCCTTTCTCGGTGCATCCTGGAAGCACGAAGATGTACCAGGATTTGAAACTTCACTTCTGGTGGCCGAATATGAAGAATGAAGTGGCAAAATATGTGGAGTCTTGTATGATATGCCAACAGGTCAAAGCTGAACATCAACGACCAAGTGGAACGCTTCAACCTCTTCCGATTCCCGAATGGAAATGGGAGAACGTTACAATGGACTTCGTTGTTGGTCTGCCAAGAACAGTTAAAGGCCATAATAGCATTTGGGTCATAGTGGACAGATTAACGAAGTCGGCCCATTTTCTACCTGTGAAGACGACGTTCACCATGGATCAGTATGCCGAGCTGTATATTAGTGAGATTATTAAGCTGCATGGCATTCCTGTATCAATCGTCTCAGACCGTGATCCTAGATTCACTTCCAGGTTTTGGAAAAGTTTGCAGAACTCTTTGGGCACGAAGTTGGATTTCAGCACGGCGTTTCACCCACAGACAGATGGACAATCTGAGAGAACAATTCAGATATTAGAGGACATGTTAAGGTCGTGCGTGTTGGAACTTCATGCTCCTTGGAGTAGATATTTTCCGTTAATTGAATTCGCTTATAATAACAGCTACCAGGCTACTATTGGCATGGCTCCATATGAAGCCCTCTACGGCAGAAAATGTAGATCTCCGTTATGTTGGGATGAAGTTGGAGAGTCCAGACTTGTCGGCCCTGAGATATTACAGCAGATGTCTGAGGTGATTGCTGTTATCAAACAACGAATCAACACTGCTATGAGTAGACAGAAAAGTTATGTAGATCGGAGACGGAGAGACTTGGAGTTCGCTCAAGGCGATGAAGTATTCCTGAAGGTGTCGCCTTTCAAAGGTGTAATGAGATTTGGCAAGAAAGGGAAGCTCAGCCCACGGTTCATTGGACCTTTTCCCATTCTAAAGCGTGTGGGAAGCGTGGCTTACAAGCTACAGTTGTCAGCGTCTATGGATGGAGTTCATAATGTCTTCCATGTTTCGATGCTGAGAAAGTGCGTACGAGATCCAACCCAAATAGTGGAACATGTGGACTTTGATATCATGCCGACGCTGACATATGAAGAAAGACCTATAAAGATATTGGATATGTCACTCAAAGTGTTGCGCAATCGAGTGGTCCCGTTGGTGAAAGTTTTGTGGCGTAATCACAATGTGGAGGAGGCCACATGGGAAAGAGAAGCGGATGTTAGGACTCAATATCCGGACCTCTTTGCTTAGGCAAATTTTGGGGACAAAATTTCTGTTAAGGTGGGTGGAATGTAACACCCGGCATTTTTGCCATATAGATATTCCTTAAATTATTCAACGGGATTAATGGGAATAATCATGCAAGGTTTGTTTTATTAATTTGCTAATGTTTCCAGTTGAATATGTACGATTCATGAAACCAAATGGTGAAACTAAATAGCAAATTAGTTAAAGACCAATGGAAGGGTAAAATAGAGAGAAATTAAGGTTGGTGGGAAATAGCCAATAGATGAATGCCATCTGGCAACTTGTTGAAGAAGCCATGTCTTCTTCCTTCCCTCCCGTTCTTCTCTTCATTCTGGCGTGAAACTCCCCCCTGTTTTCTCTCTCCCAGTCGACGAACAACCATCGAAGTTACTTCGATCTCCTCGGCTCCTTTCTGTTTTCCCGCTGAGGTAAATGTCTGGTTGAATGCTAACGAATTTGGACAAGTTTAATGCGAGTTTTCACTGAGATTTAGGGTTATTATTTTAGAGAAAACTCACTGTTTTTGGATGAAAACACGTTGGTGTGTTTTCTAAAGTGCTGAAACGTGTTTGCTGCATTTCCTACGAGATATTAGTTAGCATTTGTAGCATGTTTGAATTCTGTACATCCATTTACAGATCCGAGCTTTCCAGGGGCGTTCGAGCACACTGCATTGCTGCAAACAGGTAAGTTCATGCATCTACGTTGGCCTTTAAGGCCCTACAACTCGGAGGTACTAGGTCTGGTTCGAGTAGATAGGTTTTAGGTTATGTTTTAAGTTAAACGTGATTCCGTTATATTCTGTTTCCTGTTGTATTCATTCTGTCATCTGTGAATGTTAAGTTTAAGCATTTCACTTATTCATGCATACACGTTTCCTGTAAAATCATGCAAATGTTTTCAGCACCGGTTTTGAAGTAAGTAAGATAAAATCCTGTAAAGAAAATGTATGGTTAAGTGTGGACGAGGACTGGCATCCTGTCAAGTACTCCTGTTATGTTCTGAAAGTGGCATGTACATCCTGTTGCGCCAGCTCCTCCTCCCACTTATACCTTCCTGTCCAGTGAAACGTAATGTAATGTAATGTTCATGTATTTGAAAATGTTCATGCATAGCATATGCACACTGCATTTCATGTTCTTACTGAGCTCTAGGCTCATAGATGAACTCCCTGTTGTAGGTACGGATCCCGTGGATGAGGACTTGGTGCCTCAGGCCGATGTGTAGGTTGCAGTTGGCGGATCGAGCTCATTGGATATGGTTGCTGCAGTCAGATAAATTCTGTGTTGAGGTTTAAGTCTTTGAAGTAAAGTTCATATTTGTAAACTCTTCTGGATGTTTGTGGTTTCTGTTTTAAAACTTTGTTGTAGTCTTGTGTTTTGTTTGAAAGTTTTGTTGGAAATTTTGAAATGTACAAGTCCTGTTGTTGATGTATTTAAAACCTCCGTATTTGACAGATTGTATCCATATATTTTAAATGTTTTGAAAACATTCTGGAACTGCTTGAGTTCTCCACTTTTCAGGTCATGCATGGATAGTCTCGAAATTTAGAGCTAACCATGCAGTTTATTTTTCTTAGAAATCTGTAAATTTTGAATCGGGTTTGAAGGTTTGAAGCCTTATACCTTCTGTTTTAAAGTTTCCTGTTGGAATGTCCTCCTGTTAAAAAGTGGTCCAATTCTGTCTTTAAAATCAAGCCCTCCGCCTAGTGTAAATATGTCTTCCGGTTGACGTCAGCATAAGTCTTCCGCCCAGTGTAAATATGTCTTCCGGTTGACGTCAGCATAAGTCTTCCGCCCAGTTTATTCAGAGTTTCTGTTTTTGTCTTCCGGTTGACGTCATCCATTCTTCCGGCTGACGTCATCGTCTCATCCGATTCTTTCTGCTGCATATATCTGCCGATGACGTCATCACACATCCGATCCAGCTTTACTCAGCATCTACCGGTGACGTCATTCATCTACCGGCTGACGTCATCACCTTCTGCCGATTTGGTTTAAAGTCTGTTTATTGCTTGTTTCTTCCGATGACGTCATCACATCTTCCGATGACGTCATCACCTCATCCGGTGTAAGCTGCTGTTTTTATCTTCCGGTCGACGTCATCTTCTCTTTCGGCTGACGTCATCTGTTTTGTTTTATTCAATCTACCGACGATCTTTTAAACTGAGTCTTCCGCCAGCCCTACGTTATGTTTTCTGTTTTTACCTATTTATTTTGTTTAATTATTTTCTTCGCCCCGTCTCTTCTCTTATATTGTCCATTACTAAAACCTGTTTCGCTTCCAACTCCAGAGAACTCTCTCTCTGTCACGTTTTAAAGTTTGTAAATGTTATGTTCCCTGTTTAAAAGAAGAAGGGTTGTCCCCGTTTTCTGAAAATGTCCCGGAGTGACGGCTTCGATCCCGGACCCCGATCGGGTTTCGGTTCCGGGCTGTCACACAGGGCTTGGCCTGCCTATTGGGACCGAGCCAAACTTGGCCTGCTACTGGTGCGGGCTGAGGGGGCAGGCTGGCGAGCCAGCCCGCCTGTTAGTCACCAATACTTTATGTTAATTGGAAGCCCAAAGAATTAAGTTCAAGCCAAGAAAAACACAGTAAGCTCTTGTGCTTTTCTATGGTCAATTCAAGAAGCCGAATCGACATTCGAGGAGCATTGTAGTATATTAGATTAATCCCAGTGAAATATCAACATAAAAATTGCATTACCTTTTAGATAGTGCAATATATGCTTTACTACTTTCCAATAAACATCAGTCAGTGCGTGCATAAATTAAAAGACTTTATTTACATAAAATGTGATGTCTAGGCAAGTAAATGAACAATATTGAAGACTGCCAACTATACTTCAAATTGAGAACTATGAAGGAAGGGTATATCAAATTTCGCAGGAAGAATAGACCCAAAAAATCATAGGAGTCAGAACCAGCTTGCCTTGCATGCTAGCACACAAGCAAATCAAAAATATGCATGGATTGTGATAGTTGGAATGTTGATTCTGTCCTTCTTACTACTACATAAAAAAAGTAATGAACGAGATTAAAATCTTTGATTGCAAATAATGAGCTCGCCAAAAACTTGTTAGTAGATTTTATACTTTTACGCAAGTGCACGTATCGCTTCAAGTAGTAAAAATATCGATCCCACGAGGATATTCTTAATTGAGTTAATTGCTATAAAAAAAACTTATAAAAATATTAAAATCATAAATGAAAATAATTAGAAATAAAATCCGATGACGATGCAACAAAAGAAAGTAGGATAAACGAGATAAAATCAATAAATGGAACCCTTGGCTAGGATCGATTTTTTCGTTATGATAGTTTAACTACTGATGCTCTGGTAATGCTCTGCAGCATTGTCTATGAACAACAAAAATAAAATAATTCTAGGATTCTTTCGAATTGCCTAAGTAAATTCAATTTAGAATTTTTCTCAATCTTAAAGGAATGTAACTAATATTGAATTTCTTAATTGCCCCATTCTTTTTGCCAATCGAATCAATACTAACTATGTTATAACAATTTAATCCGATTAATTATTCGTGCATCTTAGACTTTATATTTATCTTTCGATACAATATAAACATGGATCATCAACCTATCTATCGATATGATCTGAATTAAGCAAGGAATAGCATAAATAATTGTTCAATAAACAATCGCATAAACAAAATCGAGATCGTAGCAAAATTCATAACGAATGCTATCGTCCTACCCAAGTCTTAAGTTTAACTACTAGACATAATTAAATAAAACTCAAAAATAAAAAATATTCATAAAAAGCATAAAAATAGCAGAGGAGAAGAAGAAGAATGTTGTTCTCGTCTTGGTCTCAAGTCGCTGCTCTCCAAGGTCTCCCCTCCTTTCAGCAAAGTAAAAGATATATATTCGGTACCCTCTCTCCTTGAGGGAATTAAATCCCTCTTTTCTCGTTCTCTCTCCTCCAGAATTTCCTTGATTAACGGCTTATTATTATGATAGAATCTTCTTGATTTGTTTTCGTTTGTCGTCCACTCTTCTAAGTCGTCCGTTGTTATCTGTCATCCATTTTCATTTTTCGTCCATTTTCTGTTTTTCCCAGCCAAGTCCACGACTTGTTCGTGAGGTTTTGTCTTTTAGTGCTCTTTGTCTTTTAGTGCTCCCCTTTTTCACATCGACCGCGGCTCTTTTAGTGCTTCTTTTTAAATTGCCACTTCAGCTTCTGCCACTTCTCCAAGTTGTCCACTCTCTCTTTCGTCCACTTCTCCAAGTCGTACGAAGTTGTCGTCCATTGCTCTGTTGTCCCAGTTGATCGCGCTTCTCCTCATTGACTGGCCTCCTCTTTCCATCATCTCATTTAATTTGTTTTGACTTTTACTTGATTTTAGCCAGCTTTTCCTCCATAAATCCACAGCCAAATAATATCCCTTTCTTTCTCTCCATATTCAGAGAAACAAATTTCCCCATTTTTCTTGATTTGATTTCTTCCTTTTTAGTAACCATAGCCTCCTTGATTTGTTTTCTCTTTCTTCATAAGTCTTCAGCATTTGAATTGATTCTCCCGCTATTAAAAATTGCATTCAACTAAGAAAATATAAACTTCGAATTAATGAGAAAAATATGTTTTTAATAGATAATATGCATGAAATATATTAAATTAAATCAAGGCATTGATTCTGCAGCATTATGTAGCAATTGTAATAAATTCTACCAATTGCTTCTTGAATTCACTCAAATCATACAAGTTAAATTACCTAAAAATAATATAAAATAACTCTAAATTTAGAGTTATCAAATACCCCCAAACTTAAACCATTATTCGTCCTCGAGTGATGCAAAACAAAAATAAATTCCTAAAGTAACATTAACAAAATTTACGTAATTTTCGAAATATCTAATAACTTGTAAATTATTGGAAAATTTCACTATCACCAATCAATATAAATTTAATTCCCAATAAACTAATTTTTAAATTGTGTGTGCTCAAACTCCTCTTAAATTGCTAAGTTCAATCATCAACATTAAAAATCACAATTCATATCATAGGATATCAACTATTTAATGTCCTTCCTAAATTCATTAGCTTTCAAAGGTTCTTCTTCTTTATTTTTTAAATAAGTGATGGGGATATATAATGAGTTTTATTTTTTATTTTTTATTTTTTTCACATTGACTTTATCTATAAGTCATACTACCATTTTACGCGATTGACAACATTGGTGATGAAGTCCTCCAGTTACTCAGTAATGTCACCTCAAGATATATACTCATATAAAATAGAGGAGTATAGCCAATAAATATGCAATGGAGTTCCTCCCAATGTTCCTCTAATTTATTTCTACCCATCGAGTATCCAAAAGGCTCACTCGAAATTGAAAGTAGATTAAGAAATTGCATTTATTATCATTTTTTTCTTTTTATTATATAACCCCCAAACTTATTATTTATTATATGTTTTTTTATTTTATATAATTTTTTTTTGAAGAAGTCTTTCATGCTAATTTCTTTCATCAAACACTAAATTATTGACACCTAGATATAATTGTAATGTCTAGTAAGGATGATATTTCTAAGCAATCAAAAGGAGTTTGTGTGTTAGTTATAACTAAGCTTATGAGAATAAATCTTAATTAATTTCTAATGATGTGTGACAATGACATTATTCAATAACTTACTGAATTAGGAGATATTAGGAAATTGCATTGTTATTCATCATTTTTCATTCGGAGACTAAACAGAACAAAGAACTAAACAGAATTAAGCAGAAAACTAAGCAAAATTAAGCAGTCAAAAATTAAACATAACATAACTAAATTTTTTTTTATCCTACCCATTGTCTTACCCCCAAACTTAACAATTGGCAGTGTCCCCACTGACAAACAAAATGAAATGCACACAAAGAGGGGGAAAGAACTTCCCTGGGTAGTTATGCTCATGTATCTGATACGGAGTCCAAGTTCTGGAGCAGCAATGTGGGGAAACGAGGGAAGGTTGGTCGGAGCTCATCAGCAGACCTTGTTAAACTTGTTGCCAGTGCTTTGTCTCGGAGGTGATTGTAGCGCCAGAAGACTCTGCTCTTACGCTTTAGACTCTTCAGTACTTCTGACATCCGGTATTGTTGAACCTCCAGAATATGAAGTTTCTGCTTTACTGACTCATTGTCGTGTTTGTGCCATTCTATTTTGGAGTGCAAAAGCTCTAGACTATCTATTATTTGTTGCTGAAAGCTGCTGTCACCAGATGATGCTGCAGCTCCGCTTGCAGCATTATCATCATCTTCTGTTTCCCCGACCCCCAAACTTTTTGAAGCAATCCTCTTAACAACGGTTGGGATCATTACTGGTCCTGGGGAAAGGTGCTCTTCATCTGCTTCATAAGGGACTCCAGCCATTTCACAAAGTCCAGACACTAAGGATGGAAACAAGAGCTACCCCTTTGGCTTCAGAGCATTGGCGCACAAATTTCGGTATATGACCAGGCCAACATTAATCTTTTTGTTGGTCAGAATGCAGTAAAGCAGAATGACTCGATCTCTTGTTACATGTTGGCCATGAGAAGAAGGGAATAAACAGATTTTAAGGAAATGTTACCATACCTTGGCTTTTTGGGAGTAGGGCAAGCCTTGGAATGGAGAGAAATACAGTTTTGGACCTCACCCATTTTGTGCCTGGCACTGCTATTTCTTTCAATGTCGCATTCAGAAATCCTGGAGACAAATTGTCTTCATATTTGTAAAACTCGTCTTCTACTTCCTCCAAATTGTAAAATTCGTTGATTGAAGAAGGCCCTATTTTCACATCACACGATCTAACCCGAATACTCTCGAGCAAATCACCCTCAAAATTTGCATAGAACTCCTTCACGATATTTTTCACTGCTGTATTCGGAACAGCACAGAGTCTTTCCCAACTTCTTTCCTGAATAATAGTTCTAACATAACTAGGGTACCTTGTTATCTGCTCTTCTGTGACGAGGAAACCCTTTTATTGAGCAAAACTTCATTGTTGTAGACCTTGCTCATATCTCAACTTGGCCTCCTCAGATACGAAGGCCATTCTGCATACTTTTTTGACGTTCTTCTTTCCCTTTTGTTTTGGACACATCTCTTCAGTCAAAAGTTGTCGCTTAAAAATCCTGATTGAGCTTTTCCTTCTAACGCCCAAGTGTTTATAGAAGCGGCAGGGAGCGGAAGGTTTCAAAATTTTCACTGATTGTTGGCAGCAGATTTTGAGCGGTAAATAACCCTAATAACTGCTTCGAGAGAACTTCGGTGATGATAAGCAGAAGAGTAAAAATAAAATTGAAAGTAAACTCATTTAAACCTAAAAATAATGAAAATGCAAACAAAATTAAAGAATATAATAAAAGGATATTATTGAGGGTTGCCTCCCTAATAGCGCTAAGTTTTTTTTTTTTAAGTCTTCAGCCAGACTTCCCATCTGCTCATTATTCTTCAAGATCTTGTAGAAAAATTGACATAATTTTTGTCAATTTTTCTCCAAAATAATGTTTGATTCGTTGGTCATTCACCTTAAAATTTCTTCCACTTTTTTCATCATGCAACTCAACTGTTCCATATGGAAACACCTCTATGATTTCAAATGGTCCAGACCACCTTTATTTTAACTTTCCTGGGAAGAGTTTCATCCTAGAATTATATAGCAAAACTTTTTCACCTTTCTCAAATGTCCTTGCCTGCAACTTTTTATCATGCCATTTTTCACTTTTTCCTTGTAAATTTTTGCATTTTCGTACGCTCCCAACCTTAACTATTCCCACTCTTGCAACTGCAAAAATCGATATTTTCCCGCTCCTTGTAAATCCAAGTTTAGGGTTTTGATTGCCCAATATGCTTTGTGGTCAAGCTCTACTGGTAAATGGAAAGCCTTTCCATAAATCAAATTGTAAGGTGTGATGCCCAAAGGTGTTTTATATGTTGTTCGATATGCCCACAAAGCATCGTCCAATTTCTGAGACCAATCTTTTCTATTAGGGAGTACCACTTTTTTCAATATTTTCTTTATCTCACTGTTAGAAACTTCTGTCTGCCCATTACTCTGTGGATGGTAAGCTGTCGTAACTTTATGTCTGACTCCATATTTACTCAGTAATCCTGTGACAACCTGTTGCAAAAGTGAGAACTTACATCGCTTATAATAGCTCGCGGTGTTCCGAAGCGTGTGAAGTTATTTTTCTGTAAAAACTTTAGAACACTCTTCCCTTCATTATTCGGAAGTGCAACTGCCTCAACCCATTTAGACATATAATCTACAGCCAACAAAATATATTGATTCCCGAAAGAAGGTGGAAAATGTCCCATGAAATTTATCCCTCATATGTCGAATATTTCCACTTCTAAAATATTTGCGAGTGGCAGCTCGTGTTTCCTTGAAATATTCCCTACTCTTTGGCATCTGTCACAATTTTTAACAAACGCATTAGCATCCTTAAAAAGAGATGGCCAGTACAAACCTGACTGTAGAACTTTTGCAGCTGTTCGGGTTCCTCCATAATGGCCGCCATATGATGCTGCGTGGCATTCCTGCAGCACTGACTGCATTTCCTCCTATGGTACGCATTTCCTCATTAATTGATCAGCTCCTTATTTGAAAAGAAACGATTCATCCTAGAAATACTGCTTTTGTAATACCCGATTTTACGAGATATTAATATTATATTATATGATGACATTTTTGTAAATATGTCAAATCAAACCCGTTTTACAAAAAGAAAGCGTCATTAGAATCCTAATTATTAATAGGAATTTTAAGGAAATTATGAGAATTTTCGGAGTAGTAATGTTTAATTCCGAGTAATTACGTTTCTCGTAATATAAAGGACGTTTTAGTAAAAATAGTAAACGAGGTCCGATTTGTGAACGGACGGTTTTAATAAATCTCAAATAATAAGTTGGACTTATTGGTGAAATAAGGAGATTTGGAGAAACCGAATAGTTGGCCAATTAATGAAACGAAGGACGAAACAAATAGAAAATCAAAAGAAGGGCAAAATGGTAATTTGCCAAACCAAATTATAAAATAACCTAAATCCTTTTCTTCTTCTTCATTTCTCCTCTGCCGCGTGAAAAACCAAAGAGCGAAGCTCTCTGCCATCGAAGATCCTTCGATGTTCCGACCTCCGTTCTTCCTCCGTTCTTCGCGATTTCTCCTCCTCTCGCAACCCTAAGTATGAATCTATGATTCTAAAGCGTTAGTTTTCAATTTTCGGGTCGATTTAACGTTAGGGTTTCGTTAGGGTTTAGGTTAAAAATGCGATTTCGGGTTTAAAAATCAATAGGTTATCGTAGTTTATGAACGTATAGAACTCATTGAGCGTTATTGGACGAAACTAGATTAATTTGTGAAAAATGTTAAAATTTGAGAAATTTCGAGATTTAGGGAAAACTCGTAATTTGGGATTTGAGTTGCCGAGCGTGTATTGCTCGATGATATAGCTCAATGAATTGGATTAAAGTTTTAGGAAATTCCTTTAGTTAAGGTTTCGTCAAATTTGGACGTTTAATAGCTTAAACTTGTTTTAATGACAAATGTCGTGTTTTTCCTCAGGCGAACGGCTCTCGTGGAGAGAGTTCAAAGTTCAGCGCGCTCAAGGTAAGTTCTCGTGACTTACTCTGGCCGATTGGCCTACGCCGTACTTCGATGTCGCGTCGAGGATCTTAGAGTATTGTTTGTTTAAATTGCTTTGGTTGGGTAGCTAGGTTAATCGTTTATTAGGTTATGTTTTTATTCGTCTTGATGGTATGCACGTTGGTTGTTTATTTTATGCTTATAACTGTTCATGCATCACGTATTTTAACTAAGCATGAAAATGAATTTCCGCACGATGTTTTCAGAAAACTGATGTTGCCCGAAAGGGGGCTATCGATCTATTGTGTGGACCGATTAAGGGTCTGACCAATACCACATCTCATGTAATGTAATAAAATACGTAATCTGTTATCTGGTCACGCGAGGTGGGGCTCAGGCATGGCTGTACGTGTTGTAAGCGTGTATCCCCCTCCTCTAGCTGGAAAGAGTAGTTCGACCGCTGGATGGGCTCTCTCCGGTTAGGGGGATGAGATCTCGGTGACATTCTGTCTGCCACGATCTGTATGTTATGCATGATTTCTGAACTCCATATGCACTGCACGCATCTGCATTTACGTAGAATTTACTGAGCCTTTAGCTCATAGTGTGTCTGTATGGTGTAGGTGACGTTTTAGGTGACATTGAGCCAGGTGAGGATGACGTTCCTCCTCCTGATGTATGATGCAGTTGATGGAGAATGGCCCGTGGGAGTGTGTTGAGCAGTCGGTGCGTTTTGACCCGTGGGGATGTATGTACGTGTTTTGAGAGTACTGGGTTATTTTTGGACAAAATATGTGTAAAGTAGAACATATTAGGATGTTTGGATCTGGCTAGATGTTAGGTTCATGTTTTAAGGTATTAAACGTTCTTGAAAACCTGTTTTATAAACTGTGTTTATATAGTGTTTCATTGGAACTGCTTGGAATTTAAAACAGGAGGATTTGTCAATTTTTAAACGTATCCACACAGTTCGTTTTTATAAAAGTTTAATATGTGTTTAGGTTGTTTAGTTGGAGTTGATAAATTGTGAAGTGTGTGATGTGCAGGGATGAGAAATTTGTAGGAAGAATGTTGGTGTTCGCTCTTTGGAATCCGATTCCAAAGAGCACTTGTAAAAAAGGAGAGAGAAGAAAGAAAAGAGAGAGAAGAAGGTGGAGTGTGGCGACGGGGCGCGGGTGTGAGGGGCGACATCGCCCCTCCTTGTTTTTTGGTGCTGCGACAGATCGCTGGGGGATCGATTGCTGCCAGCGATCGATCGCCCCTGCCGTTTGGTGCCCCAGTGATCGATCTCTTGAATTTGGAGATCGATCGCCGCTCCCCTTTTGTTCTCGTGGCTTGACATTTTTGCCCTCCCTGTTTTATTTGTTTTGTTTTAATAGTTTTTACTTTATTTGTTAATTGTTTTAAGTTATTAACAGTTGTGTTTTAAATGGATTAAAATATAGATTTCAATTCTGATTCTGCCTAGAGTTTATTTAAAGTATAAGGATAAAAAAAAAATGTACGGGAAATTGGGTACAGTAATAGGGTCTCTACAACTTTACATCTTTCAAAAATTTCCTTTTCTGCTGATAATCTAAATCAAAATGGATTATATCACTTACAATAAAATTGACAAAATCAGCGTACCAAGGAGCTGAAGACACTTCCAACTTCTGTATCTGTTCATCAGGGAAAGATTCTCTTATAATTCCTTCATCTTACTGCTCACCCATATTTTCTAGACGAGATAAATGATCAGCCACTTGGTTTTCACACCTCTTTCTGTCACGAATCTCCACATCAAATTCTTGAAGTAAAAGCACCCAGAGAATAAGCCTAGGTTTAGCATCCTTATTAGCAACCAAATATTTTATTGCTGCATGGTCAGTGTAAACGATAACTTTTGTGCCAATTAAATAAACTCTGAATTTGTCGAATGCAAACACTACAGCTAGTAGTTCCTTCTTTGTGGTTGTGTAGTTCTTTTGAGCTTCATTCAATGTCTTGCTAGTATAGTAAACAGAGTGAAATATTTTTTCTTTCTTCTGCCCAAGAACCACTCCTACTGCATAATCACTTGCATCACATATCAAAATAAAAGGTGAACTCTAATCAGGTGCAGTGATTACTGGTGCCGTGATTAACTTCAGCTTTAGTAGATTAAAGGCTTCCATGCAGTCCTTGTCGAAATTAAATGAAGTATTCTGCTCGAGTAATGTACACAGTGGTTTAGAAATTTTTGAAAAATCTTTAATAAAACGGCGATAGAATCCTGCATGACCCAAGAAACTTCGGATTCCCTTCACTGTTTTTGGTGGAGGTAGCTTCCCAATAATTTCAATTTTTGTTTTATCCACCTCTAAACCTTTTGCTGAGACTCGATGCCCCAAAACTATTCCTTCGGTCACCATAAAATGACATTTTTTCCAATTCAAAACAAGATTAGTTTCCATGCATCTATTCAAGACCCGCTCTAAATTTATTAAACATGCTGCAAAAGAATCTCCAGCAATCGAAAAATCATCCATAAAAATTTCCAAACCTTCTTCAATCATGTTTGAAAAAATGGCCATCATGCAACGCTGGAACATTGCTGGAGTATTGCACAAACCGAAAGACATTCTTCTGAAAGCAAAAGTTCCATATGGGCAAGTGAATGTGGTTTTCTCCTGATCTTCGGGTGCTATTGTTATTTGATTATACCCTGAATACTCGTCCAAAAAGCAATAGAACTTTGTCCTAGCTAACCTGTCCAACATTTGATCTATCAAAGGCAAAGGAAAATGATCTTTTCGAGTGGCATTGCTAAGCTTTCTGTAATCCATGCAAATCCTCCAACCTGTAATTGTTCTTGTTTGAATTAATTCATTTTTTTCGTTAGCTATTACAGTTGTCCCTCCTTTCTTTGGAACACAATGGACTGGACTAATCCACGAGCTATCTGAAATGTGGTAAATTATTCTTGCATCCAACCACTTGAGTATCTCCTTCTTCACAACTTATTTCATAATCGGGTTTAGTCTTCTCTGCTGATCTATTGTTGCAGTAACTCCTTCTTCCAATCTGATCTTATGCATACAAATGCTTGGGCTTATCCCTCTTATGTCTTTCACTGTCCATGCTAAAGCTGGCTTATATCTTTTTAGCACATCTACTAACTCTTGTTCTTGCATATTAGATAAAGTGGCAGAAATAATAGCAGGAAATGTATCTTCGTGTCCTAGATATACATACTTCAAGTGAGATGGTAGCTGTTTGAGTTCCAATGTGGATGCTTCTTCACTGGATTGTTGCCAACCTTCTTTGTCATCTTCGGTTCTAATTAATGCCTCGAACTGTCTTCTATACCCGCTTGATAATTATTTTACTTCTGCTGCTTTTATTTCTTTGGAAATATTGAAACACTCTTCTTCATCATATGGACATTTCATGACTTTTAAAATATTGAAAGTAACTTGCTGGTCATTAACACTCATTGTTAGTTCTCCTCTCTGTACGTCGATTAGAGTTCTTCCAGTGGCTAAAAATGGACGCCCCAAAATTATTGGCACCTTTCGATCTGCTTCATAGTCAAGTATGATGAAGTCTGCAGGAAAGATGAATTTGTCCACCTTCACTAAAACATCTTATATCTTTCCTTGAGGGTGAATTAGTAATCAGTCGGCAAGCTGCAGAGTTACTATTGTTAGACGAGCTTCTCCAATTCCCAACTTCTTAAAAATTGACATGGGCATCAAGTTGATACTCACTCCAAGATCACATAGAGCTTTTTCGAAATAGTTATTGCCGATTGTGCAAGGGATGGTGAAGCTTCCAGGTTCCTTCAACTTCGGTGGTATTTTGTTCTGTAGAATGTAGCTGGTCTCTTCGGTCATGGCAACCATCTCATATTCTCCCAATCTTCGTTTCTTTGATAAAATATATTTCATGAATTCTGCACGATTCTTACTCTATGAAATTAGGTGTCTATTTTGGTTCTCATTAAATGTTTTTCCTGGCCATCAAACCAAGGTGTACGTAGAACCAAAGTTCGTTGTTCCTCTGCAAGCCAAGTTGCTGGAGAAATTGAACTAGAGAAAATCGGTACGTAAGTCGAGATTGCAAACTCCTTCTGCAACCACCAGAAATCGTATTCATCTTCGTCAAGGAGCCTTATTCAATTTCAATTACTTGTTGAAATCGTGATTAGATATGTAGTGTCGTAACACTACTTGTGACACCAATAGTAAACAACAGTAATGGACTGTAAAGTAATGCGTAAAGAAGGAGACACAAGGTTGGTAACGCAGTTCGGCAAATTGCCTACGTCTACGAGGCCACGCCTAGATTGAAAAACATTTCAGAAAGTTCACAAAGTGATAAGACAACCGGGCTTATACAAATAAAGACTCCCTCTTATCTTTGTCGCCGTCTCTAACTAACTTCCTCAAAGAAACTATTTTTACGAGCTACCCTCGACATTGAGATGATCCCTCCTGAGATCTAAATACGACAAGCTCCCCTTGTCGATAACGACTCCTCCCGGAATCTGTGTATGGCAAGATCCCCTTGCCTACGATCAGATTGACAAGCTCCCCTTGCCAATAAACAGAACTCCTCCCGAGTTCGAATGCAGCCTCCTCTCGAGACTGAGCTTCAATGAAGAATAAAGAAGAGCACTCCTATGACACTGCTTGTGACACCAATCGTTGTCTTAGAATGCACACCACCACACTCGTTGAACAATGAAAGGAACCAAAAGTAGAGTGTGGAAAACAGTCAACAGAGACTGAAACAAACAATAGCACACTCACTTGCAGAAGCAAGAGAGAGGAAATAATGGCTGCTTGCGGCACAAGGAATTGTGAAAAATTAATCAATAATCCGCGCACCTCTTCTGTGAAGGGTAGATGCTTAAGTATATCTGCAACAGATTTTCGTTCCAAATCAGAATGCACAGTTTAAGGAAATTGCAATCACAAAATCTGAAGTCGTGACACTCTATGCGATATTTATGGAAAGTACCAGAATAAAATAGATTGGAATCCCTGAATAGTTGGATCACGAATCTTGCTCTGTGTTATGATATACAGAATTCATAAACTTCAAATCGGCCTTCCATAGATAAATATAATTGATAACTTGATTTCCAAGTAACTAGCTTTCCTTAATTTTCAAGGTTACCAAAAGCAAATATTCTGCATAGTTTTGGTATCATAATCTCCACAAAATCTGTCTGCCCTGCAACTGAATAATACTGCAATCTTTATTTAATTTCCAAGATAATCAAAGTAAATACTTTAATTAATTTTGCCAAACAAATCTATGCCAACACATATTTACATTAACAATCTCCCCCTTTGGCATTTTTTGGCAAAATCAAGAACTCCCCCTGAATGCTGGATGTAGGGTCATCGAAGCTCCCCCTTAATACTTACAACAGTAGATCAATGCACAAAACACTGTTCATGACATGCACATAAAATATCCATATCCCAGCAATCAGTGTAAACATAAACCAAATTACTCCCCCTTTTTGCCATAAAAGGACAAAAAGATAAAAGAAGATTAAATATCCAAATTAGCATATAAAGAATCTATCAGCAAAAGAGAAAAATATGCAGCAGCAAATGAAAATATCCAGCAGCACAAGAAAGATATCCAGCAGCAAAAGAGAATAGTTAAACACTGTATTCAATGAATAACAAACCCAGATTTTAGTAACTGCACATTTGGAGTAGCATGAGATTCTGTTGCTGCAGCAGTCAGGACACTAGAGGTGACACAAGGAAGATCATTATCAGAAGATGTAGAAAGAACCTTAGTTTTAGCATCTGCAAGTTCTGCAGTTGACTCATCAATTTCTTCAGTTGATTCAGCAACAGCTTTTGTTGCGTCAACAGCAGCTGGAGCATTAGTAGCAGACTTTTGTTGTTCAAAAATATCACTAACAAAATCATCCTTAGACATTTTGCCGTCAAGGTCATCAATCAGTCCTAGAATTTCTGTTCTTCTCTTTTCAATCAACACTTGTTGATTATTTAAAAATCTTAATTCATCTTTAAGTACCTTCAAGTTCCGAGAGAATAAGGCTACATGAACTGGAGTTGAAACATGGGTAGGAGCATCTTTCAGATCATTTATATGACCACCTTCAAAAAGATTTGGCCGAATTCTTATCTCCTTTTTTTCTAAGTCAAGAACTTTTTTGCCCCTGACTACAGCTTTTTGAGATGATATCAACCCATAGATTAACCGAGGGAATGGAAGGGCAGTCCTTTCATTCTTACAGTCTACATGCTTCACTATTTGCTCAAACATAAATTGTCCAACATCAAATGAAATGTAGTTACCTATTTTAAATAACAAAGCTGCAATAGATTTGTTGACCCTTGTTCCATGAGAGGTAGGAAGCCAGTTCCTCATGGCTATCTTGTGTAAAATGGCATACTTTACGGTGAGTTGAGAAGCTGGAAAGTCCTTGCCACGGGGCCAAACACACCTGACACCTCCCGTGACATCGGATATTATCTTGTCAAAATCAGGGGAAAACTAAAAAGAATCATCTCCATAACTGCATAAATAGGTATTGATTGTTGTGGGAGAGAATTTAAACAGATGTCCCCTTATGAACACATGACCATAATTGGAATGGTCAAGATCATTCACATGTGTATCTAAATTGCAATAAAATTCTTGGACAACTTTTAAGACAAAAGACTTTAAACCTCTAATAGTTTTGCCTAACCCTTGCAGGTGATCAAATCCACAATACCCTGACAATTTTTAAAATCTCCTTCGTGAATGTTTCTTTCTGACCACACATTTTTTTTAGACCCTAGGCCAAAGTCCAATGCAATATTCGGAATTAAAATCATCACATGCAGCAGAAAGATCAGGTGACTTACTTGCTCTTAGGCTTGTACGAGAGGGAACAATAGACTTTCTTCTTTTGTAGCTTGTCTGAGAGCAAACAGAAGTTTTTGTTATTGTGGGACTCAGCTTGACTGGAGACTTTGTTTGAGAGCGAGTGAGTCTACTAGGCACAGGAATCAATTTTTCTTTCCTGCGTTTGGAATCCATTTTTTCAGTAGATTCAGGGTCAGAAACTTCGAGAATATCATCATCCTAAGAGGAAACAGCTTCTACTTTGTCTTTTTCCTAATCCTCATCGGAGGATTCAACTTTCCTTTTCATTTGAGGCTTTTTCTTCTTCGATGCTTGAGAAATTTTAGAGGAGACTGGTGCTTTGGGAGGACCAACACTAACATTTGACTTAGGTCCAGTTAAGAGATTGAAGCGAGTTCTTACACCGAAAGGATCTACCTGCTGAATGGGAACTGCTTCTACAACAACTCTTGAGAAATCAGCCTCATAATGGGAGCAGGTGATGAAGACTCTCCTGTAGGATCGAGATTGTCTAAGAGGGGGGTGAATTAGACCTATTTTATTTTCTTAATTTCTAAACACAATCAGTTACTCAATAACAGTAAGAGAGAGAGAGAGAAAAAATCAACACCAAATTTTTACGTGGTTCGGCCAAACCTTGCCTACATCCACGCTTCAAGGTTAACCCCTTGAAGATCCTTAATCTTCTCCTCGAGAATAACCAGATCGGAATTTTGGGCTCCGATCAACTACCTTTACAATTCAGGATTATACTTCGCGGGCGATAATCCGCAGCCTTTACAGATTTTGAATGAGTAAAAATATCAGCTCAAACTACGCTCTCACAATAATTGAGTCTCGAGTTAAATCGAGAGGGTAGAAAGATAATACAGAGTATGATAATTTCGCTAGCTAGGGCTCAGGAATTTAGATTGCAAAAGTTGTTTCTTTGTGCTCTAACCTCGGCTTAAATACTCTGTCTTTAGAATCGGCTTGACTTCAATGCTCCTTATCCAATAATAGAAACTTTGTTACCGTTGGAGCAGCTTTCGTACAGAAGCAGGTAGCCGTTGCTTTCTGAAAGCGCAAGTCGCCCGACGCCATTAATGTACTGGACTTTAAGCTTCTGGGCGAGATACACTGTAGCTTTCGCGGCATAATTTAAAATATGGCGGAAGACGTTGCTTTATAATTCTTGAACCGGCTTCGTTATGTTTGTGAAGCTTGAGCCGAAACGGTGGATGTTGCTCTAGAAGATGAACCGCTGTCAGAAATGTACCATTAAACAACTGAACCGCTATCGGAAGATGTAGATATGAAGTCTTTCGGTTTTGTCATCTAGTGGGCGGAAGAGGTCTTCTTCGAAGTCTTCCGGTTTTGTCGTTTAGCTATCGGAGGACGTAGTCATTAAAAGCTTCGCCTTTTGTCGTTTTCCTATCGGTAGTCTTTATCTTTAAAACGACTTCTCCTTTTGTCGTTTTCCCATCGGTAGATTCAGCGTTAAACGCCATCGGATGAAGCTGCGTTAATAGCCATCGGATGATGCAGTCCTTAAACCCATCGGATGACTTAATCTTCGAAGTCATCAGCTTTTGTCGTCTAGCGGGCGGTGGACTTCGTCTTTTATTGTCACTCACCGGTGGACTTCTTTTCTTTTAATATTTTAAATCCCCGGTGGACTTCTTTTCTTTTAATATTTTAAATCACCGGTGGACTTCTTGGAAACTTGACCACTGAATGTGCATTCACAGCCCTGTTTTACTAAGAAACCTTGAACACTCAACCAAATACATCAGTCAACTGAAATACCCTTTTCAAGGGTATTTCCAACAAATAATTCTTATATACATAAATCATTAGATTCAAACATAATACACATAATCAAATTTCTTCATCATATAAATACATCATCAAAAACATATTTAAACTTAAACACCATTTAAGTCAACAATCTCCCCCTTTTTGATGATGACAATCTATGAATATGAATTTGATTAAATATTACTCCCCCATAATCTTAGCTCCCCATAGCAAATGTATATAATCCAAAAACAGACACGGAGCATACCAGAGTGTCAACAGCATAATATATCCATATTTTTAGTTCCAAAAAAATACGCAAGCGCAGAGCATAATAACAAACGCAGAGCATAATAACTGATTCCACATAGAGTGCAAAATCAAATCAAATATTAAGTCTCCCCCATTGTCATTAACAAAAAGAAACTTAGAGAAGAAAAAAATGAGGAACATCATATAAAAAAAATAAGGCTGCAACCAGTAACACAAAATAGAGGAACAACTAAATTAAGCTAAGTCCCTAGTATGCTGCCACACAGTTTGAAGAAAGGAAGAAAGCACTGCTAAGTCCAAAGTAGGTTGACTAGCAACAGGAACAGGAGCAGGAAGAGCAGGAGCAGGAATATAAGGCTGAAAAGCGGCTTGAATGAGGGCTAGAAGCTCTACCAAGTCCATAGTAGGTGGAGGCACTGGTGGAGAGACAACCGGGGATGAACCTTGATATAGCACCATGGCCATACAAGGTGAGGACGTGGAGAAGGACTCATGAGCAGGAGAAGCAACAGGTTTTGTGAACTGCAATTCATCTTCAGAAAGATCCAAAGACCTGTGGATCACATCTGTCTCTGCCGACCTGAAAATAGGAGGGAAAAAATTTGCAGAGCACGGCTCAGAGGAAAACTGAGGGGGTTGAGACTGTGCAGGTTGAAGAGCTTCAATTTGAGACTGAAGAGACTGGAGGGTCCGAGTAAAAAGTGTATGGTTCAGAGTCATGGTTTGACCCAGTTTAGCTAATTCCACACCAACATCCAGTTTGAGCTGCTTGATCTTCTCATCCATCTTGGTGTCCAAGTCCAATGCATGCTGGGCTAGCTTAGTATCTATAGAAGTCTCAATCTGACTTTGAAGTGAGCTAAAGACTGTCCCAAGACTGTCAATGCTGGACTGCAATGAATTGAACTGCTCTTCACTCATAGTGAAACGTCTCTGAAAAGTTTTTGGTGTGACAAGAGTGGTTGGGAGAATTGGGGCAGATGTTTGGACTGGAGGAGGCAGGGAAGGAATCAAAATGGATGGTGGAGGAGAAGATTGGACAACAGGAGATAGAGGGGCAGGAGGAGGCAGAGTGGACAGCAGCAAGGAAGGTGAAGGGGCTGAAATGGTGGCAACAATGGGTGTTGGAGAGGGAGGAGGAAGAGTTCTTGGCACTTGAGGAGGAAGAATTCTTGGCACTGGAGGAGGAAGGTGGAAGCAAGAAACTGGAGATTGAGGAGGGGAATCAAAAAGAGTAGGGATCTCTGAATCACCAACGCCCTCTTGAGTTGATGACTCATCAGCCAATTCAAGCTTTCGTTTCCCTTTTCTGACAACAGCAACCTGAGCAACCCTTTGTTTAGACTGATCCAAATAAAACTCTCCTTTTCTATTCTTCTTAATCCCCAGTCTGTTCAGAGTAGATTTGGAGTAGTAGTTGGCGGGTTTAAGACAAGTGATCTCAGCATCCTCAGGAAAACTAATGTCATGCTGCTGAAAAACCTTCATCAGAAGCAGATTGTAGGGAAGTGAAGGAGCTCTGGAGGTGATAGCCTGAATCATCCTTCTCAAGACTATGTATCCCATATCGAAAGGGGTCTTTTGGTAGATACCAAGAAGGATAAAGATCTCCATACAGCTAACCTCATCATAATGGCCACCTTTTGGACAGATGTTATATCCGATCATTTGATGGAAAAGTTTAGCCCTTATATTCAAATGCCGGCTCTTTAAAACAGAAGGAGTGTTGTTCGGGTCAAGAGCTATGGATTGTAACAGAAGACGACCTTCTTCTGTATCAAAAGAGGGTGACTCTTGCCCTGTGGTATAGTATTTTGGGCATCCATCTAAATGTGGGCTTTCCAGAAGCTCATTTATTGAGGAGTAGGTAATAGTTATGTGCTTTCCATACACATAACTCTTGATCATAGAGAAATCTGGAGAAAAGCTCATATTGATATAGAACATCCTAACCGCATCAGAGTAATAGAAAGTTTCAACATCGAATAAGCCAATTAACCCAATGTCCTTCAAGGGAGCAACTAAGTTTAAACTAACTATCTCATCAGCTGTAATGCCTCGACTAGGAATCAATTTCCTTAATTTAAAACCTTCATGGTACCTTATTTCAGCAACCTCAGTAAGGAAGTAATAGGATGGCTAGCTTTGTGAACGAAGAAGTTCTCGGGACTGTCGTGCGGTGGTCTTGGACTTCTTAGCAGCGGGTTCCTTACCAGCTCTAGAAGAGGATTCCATAATAGCGATGGAAGAAACGATAGAGTGTAGACGCGAAGGATATAAGGATTTGGGAAAGGGGAAAAACACGACTATCAGAGGAGAAGCAAGTGAAAGAGCGCGAAAGATGAAGCGTCTTTGTAAGAAGAGAAATTTAAATAAGTTAGGGCATCGCCCGATACAAAGAGACAAACGTGGAAGTCGGATAGGACTCGATAGAGCACACGTGTCATTAGATAAGAAAATGCATCATCCGATAAGTGGAGGATGCACATCTTCCGGTGAAAGGAAAAGGACCGGAGGATGTGAATAATAAGGACAGAAACTTATTTTGCATACTTGAGAAGACCTAATCTTATTCTAATACCACAGAAGGTTTTCTCATCCAAAGGTTTTGTAAAAATATCTGCCAATTGATCTACAGAATTAACAAATTCCAACGAAATATCACCTCTTTGAACATGATCTCGGATGAAATGATACCTTACATCAATATGTTTTGTTCTAGAGTGTTGAATAGGATTTTTGGAAATGTTGATAGCACTGGTGTTATCACACCGAATAGGAATCCTATTATAAAACAGATTATAGTCTTCCAAAGTATGTTTCATCCACAACATTTGTGCACAACAACTGCCAGCAGCAATATATTCACTTTCTAAAGTTGACAATGCAACAGAATTCTGTTTCTTAGAATACCAGGAGACAAGAGATTCACCAAGAAACTGACATGTTCCACTGGTACTTTTCCTATCAACTAAACTTCCTGCATAATCTGAATCAGAATATCCTATCAGATCAAAGGAGGTGCCCTTCGGATACCATAATCCTAAATCATGAGTCCCACTTAGATATTTAAAAATCCTCTTGACAGCATTTAAGTGGGATTCCTTAGGAGCAGCCTGAAACCTAGCACATAGGCAAACACTAAAGAGTATATCTGGCCTACTTGCAGTCAGATATAACAGAGAACCAATCATACCACGATACTTCTTGATATCCACACTTGTACCATTTTCATCCTTGTCCAATTCAGTAGTGGTACTCATGGGAGTTCTAGAGGATTTGGCAGATTCTAAACCAAATTTCTTAAGGAGTTCCTTAATGTATTTTTCTTGACAGAAGAAAATTCCATCAGGAGATTGACTAATCTGGAATCCTAAGAAAAACTTTAACTATCCCATCATACTCATCTCAAATTCACTTTGCATGAGGGAGGAAAACTCATTGCACATTTTGACATTTGTTGATCCAAAAATAATGTCATCGACATAAATTTGAACTAACAGGATATCCTTATCATTTTGCATGGTAAATAGAGTTGAATCAGAATTCCCCTTCTTGAAATTTCTTTCCTCAAGGAAATTCTTCAACCTATCGTACCAAGCTCTAGGAGCCTGTTTAAGGCCATAGAGAGCTTTCCTTAACTTATAGACATAGTCGGGTTTGTCAAAAGCTTCAAAACCTAAAGGTTGCTCAACAAAAACTTCTTCTGTAATATATCCATTTAAGAATGCACTCTTTACATCCATTTGAAAGAGTGTGAAGTTTTTGTAGCAAGCAAACGCAAGAAGCATCCTAATTGACTCTAATCTAGCTACAGGGGCAAAAGATTCCTCAAAATCAATACCCTCTTCTTGAGAGTATCCCTTAGCAACTAGTCTAGCCTTGTTTCTCACAACAATCCCATTTTCATCTAATTTATTCTTATAAACCCATTTGGTTCCAATAATGGGATGATCCTTAGGCCGTGGAACAAGTTCCCATACCTTGCTCCTTTCAAATTGATTTAACTCTTCTTGCATAGCTAAAATCCAATTCTCATCGATCTCGGCCTCTTCAAACTTCTTAGGCTCTACTTGTGAAATGAATGCCACATTGGCACAGAGATTCCTAAGAGAATAGTCTTAACTCCTAAAGAAGGATCACCTAAAACTTCATCTATTGGATGATTTTTGACATATTTCCAATCTTTAGGAAGAGGGAGATTTTCATCCTTGACAGGTACAATTTCTAGAGATGTAGAAGAAGGTTCTATTGGTTTTTCTACTTGAGGAGAATCACATGGTTTTTCTAAAGAAAGAGAATCCAGTTGTTTATCCAAAATATCATCCTCATCCACATTGATTGTGGGTTGAGGGAACTCATCAAAGTTAACATGAACTGACTCATCTACAACTAGAGTTCTCCTATTGAATACTCTATAAGCTTTGCTGGAAAGGGAATAGCCCAGAAAAATTCCAAGATCAGATTTGGAATCAAATTTTCCTAAGTTATCTTTAGTATTAAGAATGAAACATTTGCTACCAAAGGCTCTAAAGTATTTAACAGAAGGAGTTTTTCCACTCCAAAGCTCATATAGAGTTTTCTCTAGAATAGGTCTTATGGAGACCCGATTTAGAACATAACAGGCTGTTGCAACAGCTTCAGCCCAGAAATACTTAGGAAGTGAATTTTCATTAAGCATAGTCCTAGCAAGCTCTTGGAGAGACCTATTTTTCCTCTCAACAACACCATTTTGCTGAGGGGTCCTAGGAGAAGAGAAGTTGTGCTCAATTCCATACTTGAGACACAAGAGTTTAAATTTTTCATTTTCAAACTCTCCACCATGATCACTACGAATAGCAACAATGGTGAGCTCCTTTTCATTTTGAACTCTTTTCCTAAAACTAGAAAAGGTGTCAAAAGTCTCATCCTTAGACTTTAGAAAGTAAACCCAAGTAAATCTAGAAAAATCATCAACGATGACAAAAGCATAAAATTTTCCTCCTAAGTTGGCTATATTTAAAGGACCGAAGAGGTCCATGTGAAGGATTTGGAGAGGCTTAGAAGTAGAAATTGCATTCTTCGATGCAAAGGAACTTTTGATCTGGTTGCCCATTTCGCAGGCTTCACAGACCTTATCCTTTTCAAAGGATATCTTAGGGATTCCTCTAACTAAGTTTTCCTTAGTAATCTTGGCTAAGGTATCCATCCCTACGTGTCCTAACCTCCTATGCCAAATCCAAGAATCATGGGAAGAATTAACAGCAAAGCATTTTTCATCAGACACAGCAATATCATCTAAGTCAATAATGTAAATATTATCTTTCCTATAGCCAGAAAATAAAATTTTGCCATTTGAAGCATCTTTAATTATGCAAGAATTCAATTTAAAAATCACTTTATATCCTTTATCACATAATTGGCTAATACTGAGTAAATTATGTTTTAATCCATCTACTAATAAAACATTCTCAATAATAGGATTAATACAGTTACCTATGTTGCCAATGCCAACAATTTTTTCCTTTTGGTTTCCACCAAAAGTAACACTTCCTTTCTTCTTGTTGACACTTGCAAACTTGGTTGAGTCTCCTGTCATATGCCTCGAACATCCACTGTCGAGATACCATTGATTTTTCCCAGGAGAACAGTCAACCTGCAAAACAGAGATCAAGTTGTCTTCTTAGGTACCCAAATCTTTTGGGTCCTAGTGTTAGGCCTGGTTCCCTTAGGAACCCATTGTAATTTACAACCTGGTTTCATACTGTTTGTTTTTAAAGGACATACAAAAGACTTATGTCCTACTTCATTACAAGTATAGCAAGTCGATGGTTTGACAAAGAAATTCTTAAAAGCTTTTCTCTTATTAAACTTATCATAGCCGAAACCTGCTTTATCATGAGTAGCCCTATGATTCCCTATTAGCAATGTTAAGTTCTTGCTACCATTTGAGAACTAAAGAACAAGTTTATTCAAGGATTCATTTTGCTTCTTAAGTTCAGTGGTTTCTTTTTCATGCAAGTTCATTTCTGTAGCATGTTTTTCTATTAGACCTGTATTTTCCTTTTTTAACATGTTATACTTAGTCTTAAGCATGCCAAATTGTTTAACCAAATCATTAAAAGCGTCAATTAGTTCACCTTCTTCATTATCACTTTCGCTATCACTTAAAATAGAGGCAGAAGAAGAACTAACCTTTTCCTCATGTGCCATGAACCACAGATTTTAACTTCCTCATCTTCTGAAGAGGAGGTGTCACCTTCACTGTCATCCCAAGTGGCCTTCATAGCCTTCTTCTTAGCCTTCTTGGGATACTTCTTTGTCTGTGGATAATCTGCCTTCATATGGCCAGGCTTTCCACATCCAAAGCAAGTGATTTCCTTCTCCTTGTAAGATTTCTCACCCTTTGGAAATCTCCTTCCTTGCATTCTTTTTCTTTGGAGGAATTTGCTGAACCTCCTTGTAATGAAGGCTATATCCTCATCATCATCATCTTCTTCTTCTTCTTCAGACACATCTTGTTTGCTGGAAGAGGCTTTCATAGCAATGTCTTTTCTTTTTGTAGTCTCTTTCTCCTTGAGGTCTTCCTTCTCGTTTGACCTCATTGTGATCTCATGTGTCATAAGAGATCCAATGAGTTCCTCAAGTTTCAGAGCCTTGAGATCCTTTGCTTCCTGTATAGCAGTCACCTTTGGCTGCCAGCTTCTTGGAAGACATCTGAGGATCTTCTTGACCTGTTCTTCACTAGAATAAGACTTACCAAGAGCTTTCAAACCATTAGTAATGTTAGTAAATCTTGTAAACATGGAAGAAACAGACTCATCCTTAGGCATAGAGAATAGTTCATACTCATGTATGAGCATATTCAATTTACTCTCTTTCACTTGATTTGTGCCCTCGTGAGTGACCTCTAATAAGTGCCAAATTTCTTGAGCACTCTCACACCCTTGTACTCTATTAAATTCGTCTCCATTTAGAGCACAGTACAAGGTGTTTACTGCCTTGGCATTAAGGCTCAGATTTCTCTTATCGGACTCAGTCAATTCAGAAGAGTCCTTAGGGATACTTTTTCCATCAACAGTTTTCATGGCCTTAAAAGGACCATTCTCAATAATACACCAAGTCTCATAGTCTATGGCTTGAATGAATATTTTCATTCTAGCCTTCCAATAGACATAATCACTACCATCAAAGAATGGAGGTCTATTTGTTGCTTGACCTTCTATTTGTGTGGTGTTAATGTTGAATGCCATTGTGAACAAATATAACACACAGTGTTTAGACGGAGCTTAGACAATGATAAACCTTGCTCTGATACCAATTGTAGGATCGAGATTGTCTAAGAGGGGGTGAATTAGACCTATTTTATTTTCTTAATTTCTAAACACAATCAGTTACTCAATAACAGTAAGAGAGAGAGAAAAAAAAATCAACACCAAATTTTTACGTGGTTCGGCCAAACCTTGCCTACATCCACGCTTCAAGGTTCACCCCTTGAAGATCCTTAATCTTCTCCTCGAGAATAACCAGATCGGAATTTCGGGCTCCGATCAACTGCCTTTACAATTCAGGATTATACTTCGCGGGCGATAATCCGCAGCCTTTACAGATTTTGAAAGAGTAAAAATATCAGCTCAAACTACGCTCTCACAATAATTGAGTCTCGAGTTAAATCGAGAGGGTAGAAAGATAATACAGAGTATGATAATTTCGCTAGCTAGGGCTCAGGAATTCAGATTGCAAAAGTTGTTTCTTTGTGCTCTAACCTCGGCTTAAATACTCTGTCTTTAGAATCGGCTTGACTTCAATGCTCCTTATCCAATAATGGAAACTTTGTTACCGTTGGAGCAGCTTTCGTACAGAAGCAGGTAGCCGTTGCTTTCTGAAAGCGCAAGTCGCCCGACGCCATTAATGTACTGGACTTTAAGCTTCTGGGCGAGATACACTGTAGCTTTCGCGGCATAATTTAAAATCTGGCGGAAGACGTTGCTTTATAATTCTTGAACCGGCTTCGTTATGTTTGTGAAGCTTGAGCCGAAACGGTGGATGCTGCTCTAGAAGATGAACCGCTGTCAGAAAATGTACCATTAAACAACTGAACCGCTATCGGAAGATGTAGATATGAAGTCTTCCGGTTTTGTCGTCTAGTGGGCGGAAGAGGTCTTCTTCGAAGTCTTCCGGTTTTGTCGTTTAGCGATCGGAGGACGTAGTCATTAAAAGCTTCGCCTTTTGTCGTTTTCCTATCGGTAGTCTTTATCTTTAAAACGACTTCGCCTTTTTTCGTTTTCCCATCGGTAGATTCAGCGTTAAACGCCATCGGATGAAGCTGCGTTAATAGCCATCGGATGATGCAGTCCTTAAACCCATCGGATGACTTAATCTTCGAAGTCATCAGCTTTTGTCGTCTAGCGGGCGGTGGACTTCGTCTTTTATTTTCACTCACCGGTGGACTTCTTTTCTTTTAATATTTTAAATCACCGGTGGACTTCTTTTCTTTTAATATTTTAAATTACCGGTGGACTTCTTGGAAACTTGACCACTGAATGTGCATTCACAGCCCTGTTTTATTAAGAAACCTTGAACACTCAACCAAATACATCAGTCAACTAAAATACCATTTTCAAGGGTATTTCCAACAAATAATTCTTATATACATAAATCATTAGATTCAAACATAATACACATAACCAAATTTCTTCATCATATAAATATATCATCAAAAACATATTTAAACTTAAACACCATTTAAGTCAACATCTCCTTGTGACATTTTTCGAGAGTTTTTCAAAGAAAAATTCTGAAATCCCTAACCTTCTATGAGAGAGAAACTGAGAAAGAGAAGGCTGTTTGAAGAATTTATGGAAATAAACCATAATAAAATCATAAATATTCCAGAAGAATCTTCTAATTTCCATAAAATTTGGAAAGTAAATCCAAAATCTTCAAATAAGTTGAAAAATAATATCAAGAAGCAACTACGATCAAGTGCCACCAATATCTTTCTAAATATGGAAATAAACCATAAATTTTTCATTCAAATTGGAAAATAAACCCAATTTTTCACTGAATCAGTTGAAATCTTCATGATAAATCATGTGTCATGCAGGGAGTTGTAGACCAAAATCGAAACAATATTAGCTAACCAGGAAGTCGCCTAAATACAAGTGGCGAAAATAATACTATTTATATATTATTTTTTTATTATACGCTTTCAACCAGAAGTATTTCTTCACATGACACAAAGGCCTAAGGCAGACCTTAATTCTTCAAATCTTACACCGTCCAAAGCTTTAGTGAAAATATCCGCAATTTGTTTTTCAGTCACCATATGCTCCAAAGTAATAATTTTTTCTTCTACAAGAGATCTAATAAAATGATGTCGAATATCTATATGCTTGGTCCGAGAATGCTGAACCGGATTCTTAAAAATATTGATGGTGCTCATATTGTCACAATGGAGTGTCATGACATCCTGCGTGACACCGTAATCTTTCAGCATTTGTTTCATCCAGAGAAGCTGAGTGCAACTACTACCAGCTGCAATATATTCTGCCTCGGCAGTAGACAGAGAGATTGATTTTTGCTTCTTGCTGAACCAAGACACCAAGTTATGTCCCAAATAAAAACATCCACCAGAAGTACTTTTTCGATCATCCGAACTCTCAGCCTAGTCAGCATCACAATAACCAACAAGATTTGTATTAGTATCAAATGAATACCAAATCCCATAGTCAGATGTCCCGCTAATATATTTAAGTATCCGCTTGACAGATATTAAATGTGATTCTCGAGGATTTGCTTGAAAACAAGCACACACTCCAACACTATAGCAAATATCCGGCTGACTGGCAGTTAAATATAGGAGACTACCAATCATGCTTTTATATAATCTAGCATCAACAGAAATACCTTTCTCTTCTTTGGAAATTTTCTCATGTGTCCCGAGCGGTGTTCTATTCGGACGAGCATTCTCCAACTTGAATCGTTTTAACAATTGTTTAGCATGCTTGCTTTGAGAAATGAAGATACCATTATTACCTTGCTGAATCTGAAGACCAAGAAAGTAACTGAATTCGCCTACCATGCTCATTTCAAATTCACCGGTCATTTGAGCAATAAATGTATTCACCATGGCTTGTGACACCGAACCAAACACTATATCATCAACATAGATTTGGGCAAGTAAAAATTGACCTTTTTCACGACGAATGAAAAAGGTTTTATTTACTCCCCCTCGCTCATATCCCTTTGACAATAAATATACGGTGAGTCTTTCATACCATGCTCGAGGAGCTTGTTTGAGCCTGTATAACGCATTTTGCAATTTGTAGACATAGTCGGGATGATGAGGATCTTCAAAACCCTTTGGTTGAGCAGCATACACTTCTTCATTAAGAATACCATTGAGGAAGGCACTCTTCACGTCCATTTGATATAATTTGAACCTCATAACACATGTCGTGGCTAATAATAGATGAATAGACTCAAGGCGAGCAACCGGAGCAAATGTTTCATCAAAATCAATACCTTCAATCTGAGCATACCCTTAAGCAACTAATCGAGCCTTGTTCCGGGTCATATTACTAGCCTCATCACTTTTATTCTTATATATCCACTTGGTACTAATGACATTCACATCGGGGGGGCATGATACCAAGTCCCAAACTTGATTTCGTTCAAATTGATCAAGTTCCTCTTGCATAGCACCAATCCAATATTCATCCAACAAGGCTTCTTTCACATTTTTTGGCTCAATTAATGATGTAAAGCAAGCAAATTGAATCATTTCACGATAATTGACTCTTGGTTTGTCTCTGGTTCGAACACCATCATTGAGACCTCCAATAATTTCATCTGTAGAATGATTTTTCTGGACACGTGTGGATGGTTGTCGTTGATCCGAGGTAGTTACTTCATAAATTTTTGCATCTTGGTCCGTGACACCACTCGTGACATTGTCTGTAATCTTGTTGAAACACCGAATTGTTCATCGTTTGAGATATTAGTTACGTCTTTTATGGGAGTATCAGTAGTTTCCAGTGAATCAACCACTTGAACATTTGCAGATTCCAATACATTTCGAGTCCTTTTATTGTATAGTCGATAAGCACGGCTATTTGTGGCATAACCCAAGAAAATAACTTCATCACTCTTGGGGTCTAGTTTCCCTCTATGTTCTCTGTCATTCAATACATAGCAAGTACTACCGAAAGGATGAAAATAATGAAGATTTGAAATTTTACCTTTCCATATTTTGTAGGGTGTCATTGAAATTCCTCCACGAAGATACACCCGATTGATAGTATAACATGCAGTGTTCATAAATTTAGCCAAGAATTTTTGTGGAATATTCTTCTCATGTAACATTACACGTGACATCTCCGCAATAGTTCGATTTTTCCTTTCTACCACTCTATTTTGTTGAGGAGTTTTAGGTGCTGAGAACTCATGAAATATTCCAAGCTGATACAGTTGTTTGAGAATTCAGAGTTTTCAAATTCTCTCCCATGATCACTGTGGATGCGAATAATCTTCATAATGATACTATCTTTTTCACGTTGGAGACGGATACACAAAGATTTGAAAGCTTTGAAGGTGTCGGATTTTTCTCTAAGAAATTCCACCCATGTATATCAAGAGAAATCATCCACAGTAACATAAGCATATCGTTTACCTCTAACCCATTAGATCCATGTGAAGCAGCTCAAGTACACGAGTTGTTGCTGGTGTCGACGACACTGGATGTGACACCTGGGTTTGCTTCTCAATCTGACATGGTTCACATATTCTTCCTTCATCGAAATTCATCTTAGGAACCCCACGAACTGCTCCCTTTGATATAATCAGCTTTAACATGCGATCATTGACGTGTCCCAACTATCTATGCATAAAATAGGATCTTCCATGCTTGAACGAAAACAAGTAGAAGATGAGTAAATAAGATAACAGTTGTCAGAAGATCGTAATCCCTCCATGATGCAATTTCTGTCATGATCGGACACCACGCACTTTCCACTAGTGAATTGAACATTTAGATCTTGATCACACAGTTGACTAATACTAATTAAATTAGCCTTTAAACCATCAACCAGAAGAACATTTTCTAATTTTGGTAGTCCTGGAACATTTAGTGTACCTCTTCCCATGACACTAGACCTGACACCGTTGCCAAGAGTCACTTTTCCCATACTTTCAGATACAATGTCCTTCAAGAACTTTTTTTCACCAGTCATGTGTCTAGAGCAGCCACTGTCAAAGTACCAAACATTGGTTGTAGTGGCCTTTAGAGAGATTTGCGTAGCATTACATGTCAAATTTGATTTAATCACCCATCTTTGTTGAGGAAATCTGCGAGAAGAGAAATTTCTAGCAGTACCTTGTCTTAGGTCAGCTAGATATGTAAAACATCTAGGGTGAATATGACCACGTCGATTGCAATAGTGACATATAGAGGTAAGTCTGTAACCTTTATTTATGGGACCAGGATGAGACTTTTTTTTCTGCTCAATTCTAGTAGTGCTTATTGCAACTTGCTTCCCTTTGTACTCAAAAATATTGTCTGAAAATTTTGGTGATATAAAGTTTGATACTAATGATGACACTGCATGCGACACTGGCTGTGAGACCGAGCTTTCTCCTTTGAACCCGAGTCCAGAACGATCACCACTTAATTTGCTAATTTTTAGAATATCATCCAGTTTAGAGGACCTGTATTTAGCATCTTGACATTTTTCTTCATGTGATTCAACTCGTTAAATAGTTTCGTCGTATTATCCCGACTGATTTTCAATTTGGCTTCCAAGTCAGCAACAGAATTTTGCAGGTTGAGCTTCTCATCTTTCAAATCTCTATTCTGGATGCGAAGGCACTGATTGATTCTAGCAAGCTCAGTCCATTTTTCATGAAGAAATTTGTACTCCATAATGAGATCTTCTTTCATATCTTCATCACCATAATCCGATATCTCCTCTGTAACATCATGTGTAACACCCATTTTCTATTAACCGATTTACCTTTTTCATTTTTTTTAGAAAATTGAAATTTGAGTGATTTAGTGATTAGGTTAATAAGTGAAGGAGTAAAGATAAAATGGTAAATTAAAATTTATTGTGGATAACGTATTTAAGGAAAGGTTTAATGAGGTTTAGCCGCCACTGTTTCTCCATTTTTCCTTCTCGGAATTCAGCTCAAGCTCAACAGAGCTCCAGGCGATTTTCCCCTCCGATCTCCATTTCCTCAAACCAGGTAGGTTTTCCCTTCGTTTTCTCGAGATCTAGTGGCTAGATAGCAGAGAGAGTGCAAGGTGTGTATTTTTGAGAATGCTGTGAGTGAGTTGAGTTCGGGTTAGTGTTGAATCAAGAATGTGCAATGATCTGAACTTCTAAACTAGCTCCTTAGGGTTGTGAATGGTGTAGAATGAGGTTTAGTGAAGATCTGAATGGTATTTTGTTTATGACATTAGGTGAACAGGGCTTCCAAAGTAGTTGAAACCGAGCGATTTCCAAGAGACCAGGTAAGTGAAGTTTGCTTGTGCCTTCGGGCCTACATCACAAAACATTAGGAACATGTTTATTTGAATGTGTCTGTATGCTATGCATCATGTTTTAAAAGTATACGAAAATGAATTTGAATGCATGTTGGCATGGTAAGGAATGAACATAATGAAACAGCTATGCGAAACAGATTTACTGTTAAAGGGAAATAATCCGTCCCTTAATGAGACAGTGGATATTTATACTTTGAGAGAGTTGATCCAACTCCCAATTTCACAGGGGGATCGGAAACAGCTATGTGAATCAGATTACTGTTAAGGGAATTAATCCACCCCTTAATGAGTCAGTGGATATTTATACTTTGGGAGAGTTGATCCAACTCTCAATTTCACAGGGGGATCTGAACAGAAACGATTAACGATAACTGAGATGAGAAAGTAGAAATTGCATGTTTAGGAATTCAGATATCAGCATTTCATTTCATTACTGCTTTACTTACTTAGCATTAGGCTAATAGATGAATTTTGTGATGTAGGTGAAGAAGTGACAGCAGGTGTGTTTACTGAGTTCGCTGAAGAATAGGTGAAGTTGGAGGAGCACTTCTCTGCCTCGATTTGGTATACTTATGAGGTGGATTAACTGATGTCAGTTGGTGTGAAGGTTTAGTTGACTATGTTTCAATTTAAGTATGTTGAGTTTTCACGACAGTAGTGGTTTCAATGTTTTGAATACGTTTTGAGATTTTTTTTATAATAGCGTTCTGTTGGGATTTAATGTTGGTACTCACTGGTTTTTTTAGTAATGTAATGGTTTGAATTGTTTCTGAATGGTCTCAGTGAAGTTAGTAAATTCCTTTCTGTAGTTAGAGTTGTGTTTGTATACTAAGGAGTAGTTGAAATGTTGCTCTGTTCTCTATAGGTAGATGATGTCTATCGGTAGATGTTGAGTTGTTGTTCTGTTGTCTATCGGTGGATGTTGTGTGTTTTGTTCACTGATAGATGTTGGCGGATTGAATCATTCGGCTGACGTCATCGGTTGATGTGTGTAGGAAATGTGTGTTTTTGGTCTATCGAAGGACGTCTTTTGCAAAAGCCATCCGATGATGTCTTTTGTAAAAGTCATCGGATGATGTCTTCAGTGGAATCCATCGGATGATGTAGAATGTAATTTGTCGTTTAGTGACCGGTGGATGTCGAGTATTAAATCCATCGGATGATGTAATAGAAGTTTTGTCGTTTAGCGACCGGTGGATGTTGTTAGTTAAACCTATCGGATGATGTCGAGTACTTTAACTATCGGTGGATGAGAGTAATATGTTCTGTCGTTTCGTCACCAGAAGGAGTCTTCTGCTATCTGTTTCAGTTTCTTCCGTTGACTTTGCTCAGCGGTAGATGCGTTTGACCTTTGCAACTTTTAAAGTATTTCGCGATTTAAACCTTTATTTCTTTTGACCGATTATTCCTTAACATCCAAATCAATTATTCAAGCACTGTTCTATGGTTTTGTTTAACTCTAGTTTTGCTCAAATAATTTCCGCTGCAAGTCTTTAAATGTTTTGAGGTTTTTTAGAAAATGTCAAATTTTGACTTTCGAGCGAAGTTTTAAATTTAGACCGAAGTTTCTTAGTTATGTTCGAGCTTTGAGTAACGAATTGGGTTTATAAAAATTCGGGGTGTTACATCATGTGAGACACTATCATCATCTGTGCGTTTAGAATTAGCAACTAGAGCCACATGGTTCTTCTGGAATTTATCTTCTTTTTCTGATTCATCCTCACTCCACGTTGTGTTGAGTGAATTTTTCTTTTTCTTCAGGGTATTAGCACATTCTGCCTGAATATGTCTAAAACCATCACATTCTCTGCACTACATTCCTCTGATCTTTGCAGGTTGATCAGAAATATGTTTTTCATCTTTGTATTTTTCATTGCTCGAAGAAACATTCCTGGTGTTTGTGACACTGGACTTGACACCGGACTTGACACCTCTATTATTTCTTCCAAATCTCTTCATAACCCTGCTAAAATTTTTTGATAACAGAGCTAAAGATTCCTCAAGGTCATCTTCACTATGATCACTCATAATCTGTGTATCGGCTTGTAAAGCAACTCCTTTTACCCTCTTTGTTTTGGTGTCACCTCCAAGATTCATTTCGAAAGTTCTAAGAGATCCCATTAATTCTTCTAGTTTTATTTTTGAGACATTCTTGGCTTCTTCAATAGCTGGGACTTTATATGCAAAACGTTAAGCTAGAGATCATAGAGTCTTCCTTACAAGTCTTTCTTTAGAAAATGTCTCACCAAGAGCAAATTCCTCATTGGCTATGTCACAAAGTTTAGCATTGAATTCAGCAATACTTTCGTCTTCATGCATCTTCAGATTCTCGAATCTTGTAGTTATCATCTGCATTTTGGACAATTTCTCAGCCGATGTCTCTTCATATGTGATCTGAAGAATTTGCCATGCCTTTTTGGCGGACTCACAAGTGGAAATAAGTCTGAACTGAGTAGGATCAACACCGTTGAAAATAGCATTCAGAGCCTTTGAGTTACTGTTGGCCATCATATCTTCAGAACACAGACCAATTTTCTTCATACTTGAGAGTTGTAACACCTTCTTTGTCTGTAATAGTTAGAGGATCCCATCCTATCAAAATAGATTTCCAAGCCTTCTCATCAATAGCTTTGATAAAAGCCCTCATTCAGGCCTTCCAATAAGCATAGATGCTTCCGTCCAATAGCGGTAGACGCATTGTTGAACCTCCTTCTTTCATAGAGTCCATTGCACAGAACAAAACACGATCAAATCCCACGGATCCCATTTAAGAAACACAAGCGTCCTTCTCTGATACCAATTGAAATCGTGATTAGATATGTGGTGTCATAACACTACTTGTAACACCAATAGTAAACAGCAGTAATGGACAGTAAAGTAATGCGTAAAGAAGGAGACACAAGGTTGGTAACGCAGTTCGGCAAATTGCCTACGTCTGCGGGGCCACGCCCAGATTTAAAAACATTTTAGAGAGTTCACAAAGTTACAAGGCAACCGGGCTTATACAAATAAAGACTTCCTCTTATCTTTGTCGCAGTCTCTCACTAACTTCCTCAAAGAAATTGTTTTTGCGAGCTCCCCTCGACTTTGAAATGATCCCTCCCGAGATCTAAATGTGACAAGCTCCCCTTGTCGATAATGACTCCTCCTGGAATCCGTGTATGGCAAGATCCCCTTGCCCACGATCAGATTGACAAGCTCCCCTTGCCAATAAACAGAACTCCTCCCGAGTTCGAATGCAGTCTCCTTCCGAGACTGAGCTTTAATGAAGAATAAAGAAGAGCACTCCTATGACACCGCTTGTGACACCAATCGTTGTCTTAGAATGCACACCACCACATTCGTTGAACAATGAAAGGAACCAAAAGTAGAGTGTGGAAAACAGTCAACCGAGACTGAAACAAACAATAGCACACTCACTTGTAGAAGCAAGAGAGAGGAAATAATGGCTGCTTGCGGCATAAGGAATTGTGAAGAATTAATCAATAATCTGCGCACCTCTTCTGTGAAGGATAGATGCTTAAGTATATCTGCAATAGATTTTCGTGCCAAACCAGAATGCACAGTTTAAGGAAACCGCAATCACAAAATCTGAAGTCGGGACACTCTATGCGATATTTATGGAAAGTACCAGAATAAAATAGATTGGAATCCCTGAATAGTTGGATTACGAATCTTGCTCTGTGTTATGATATACAGAATTCATAAACTTCAAATCGGCCTTCCATAGATAAATATAATTGATAACTTGATTTTCAAGTAACTAGCTTTCTTTAATTTTCAAGGTTACCAAAAACAAATATTCTGCATAGTTTTGGTATCATAATCTCCACAAAATCTGTCTGTCTTGCAACTGAATAATACTGCAATCTTTATTTAATTTCCAAGATAATCAACGTAAATACTTTAATTAATTTTGCCAAACAAATCTATGCCAACACATATTTATATTAACACTTTTGAAAACTAATTTTATTTTTTAATGATAGGGTTCTAATTGCTAACAAGTCATAGTACATGGTTCAAATTGTTGAAGTTTAAAATTTAAGATATCAGCTATTGGTATCCAAAATACATAAATCTAAATTATAAATTAGCTTAAATTATAGCTAAATGTATTAATAAATAATTGACATTTCAATGTGAATATATTCGCATTGACGAAATTGACCTTCTTGTGAGCGCCAAAATATGCATTTGAAATTCTAGTCAGTTCATTCACCACCGTACCAGATTGCAGGAACGCCAACGATTCGCCGTCGTTGACGAAGCATCATCCTTCCTTCACACGAAGAAGGATTTCGTCCAAGCCTTATGTATCTGTTCTATTGATTCGTTCGTCGCTTTGAAAGGAGCCATTAACGGCAAACAAAGAAAGGTTTGGCCATCTCTTTTTTCGATTCAGTGTTTTGGAACCAATTACAATTAGAGAAATGGAGAAGAGAATGCGGTCTTCTCTGAAATCCTCTGCAGAAGAGTTCGTCTCTGCAGCCACGGATTTAAAGCTCAAATCTGCAAAATCAACCCTAAAAACCCTGATTCATGGCGTGAATCCCTTTTCCGAAATCTCATCCTCTCTCCCTCTTTCGCTATTCCAATCTATTTCTAAATCTATCAGATTGTTTCGTAATGGTAAAGATCCGAATTCCTCGACCTCTGATCCTAATTTATCCAAATCCCCTCGGACTCCTCCATCTAAGCGTCTCCGAAGATCTTCCAGACGATCCAAGGCTCGAGACGAACATAATTTGGTAAATGACGGCCAGAATCCCATTTCAGAAGAGAGACAGGTCGTTGAGAAGCTTGAGATATTATGTTACATTGTGCTTTTATGTGTTACGCATCCTAAAAGAACATTTTCGTCCAATCATTTATTGCTCTGCGCACAAGAACTACATGACAATCTAATTTTTTTTGAGTCGGAGTCAGTGCTGTTATCAGAGATTGCGACCTTGTGTGAGGAGTGGTGGAAGGGGGATTTTCCAGGGAAAGAATCACTCATCACTCAGTTCATTCCATACTTACTTTCAAGGTCTTTGATATCCTCAAAAAAAGTGGACGTGCATCGGGTTTATGTTCTCCGCGATGCACTTACACTGTTCGATTATGAGGACCAGAGCATTGAGGATTTAAAGCTGTTGCTTATTCGTTGTGTGATAGCACCACTGTATCTGAAAATTGAGGATGGGCGACGGTTTGTTGCATTTTTGTTTGGGTTGAGCAGGCAGCTGTTGAAGGAAGCATTGGCAATGATTCGTTCTCAGATTCCTTTTGGGAGGAAATCAATGCTGGAGGCGTATGGAGATATCCTGTTTCGTGCTTGGAGAGTTGCTGAAGGGGAATCGAGGGAGGAGTTGGAGGATGGGTTTCTACAAAGTTTGGTGGAGGGTGTTATATATGGGAGCTCAGCAGCATTTTCTGCTTCTATTAGGAGAATTTTAGGAGGATTTATAAACCAGCGCACAATAGATGGAGTTGAGAAGCTTCTTTTTCGATTGGTGGAGCCTGTGATATTTCGATCTCTACAGGTAAGCTTCTCTATCTCCAATATCTTTTGGCTCAGTCTATTGTTGCTGAAACGCATATGGTTTCTGATATTCCTCGACCACTGGTGACTAAATTTCAAGCTCAACCTTTTTTAGTAATCAGCATTTCAACTATTTAAGCAAATACCAATGCATTTTAACCACGATTAATAAGCATGACGATATCATTGAACAAATTGCTCTGGGTCAAACTTGTAGTTCATCGGTAAGGGTTTTGTCAATAAAGATGCAGTGATCTTTTAAGATTTATCTGTAATTTAGTTAATCATTATGGATATATGGTAGAATTATTTGATCACGCCGCTTAGTTTTTGACAGGTTGCAAATTCTAATGTTCGTCAAAATGCATTGCATTTGCTATTGGACATGTTCCCTCTTGAAAATCCCGATGCCACAAAGGAGGTGAAAGATACATTGCTTAACAAGCAATTCTTTCTGATAGAGAGACTACTCATAGATGATTGTCCTGATGTGAGAGTAACTGCAGTGGAAGGCTGCTCTCGTCTTCTTCATTTATTTTGGGAAATAATCCCTTCGTCAATCATAACAAAGATAATTACAAAAATTTTTGACGATGTGTCACATGACATATGCACTGAGGTCAGACTTTCTTCATTGAAAGGAATGATTTATTTGTTTGGTAATCCTCAGTCACATGAAGTTCTTAAAGTCCTTCTACCAAGATTTTCTCATCTGATGCTGGACAGTATTCTTTCCATTAGAGTTGCTTTAGTAGATCTACTACTTCTTTTACGTGATACTCGGAGTTTCCAATTTAATAAGGTCTAATACTCTCTAATTTTATCCTTGTATTAGTTTGTTATTGCATCTTAGTTTATCTGAATTATTTTATATAAAAATATTCAGGTTGTAGATTTAGATGTGCTATTAGATGCCCTTGCAAATGATCAATCCCTTGTTGGTAAGAAAATTACAAGGTTGCTCATGCCATCATATTTCCCTTCAAAAGTCTCTGCTGAAGAAGCATGCAAGCGCTGTGTTACTCTCATTAAAAGGTCCCCTATGGCTGGAGCTAATTTTTGCCAATATGCAGTATCAGAAGGGGCATCTCTTGAATCCGTCATGGAGCTTGTTCGAGCATTCATTACTTTGGCTTTATCATCTGAAAAACTTGATGCAAAACATTTTGAGGGTTTACTTCTTGCGACAGAATATCTCTGCAGCAACCTAGTGAGTGAGCCACGTTACAAGAATGCTCTTAAAGAGTTATTTGGTGGTGAAAGGCTGAATAGCTTGTTTGCTGTAGCACCAACTAGGCAAGCTCAGTCTTCCATATTCAACTTTGTTTCAACCATATCTCCAGATGATGCTAGTGGACTTCTTGAAACATGTATGAGTTTAATCACTCATTGTATTGGTTTACAGGGTGATATAGAAAGGCAAGTTGAAGTTAAAGCTGCCCAAAAGTTATTGTTGTCCTCTGACATGTCTGATTACATGTTTGATGCTCTTACAGTGCAGCTTCATAAAGCTGCATATCACTGTCATATTAAATTTGGAACCGAAGTGCCAAAGCTAAGTATTTCTTCGACAAAGAAGAAGAAATGCAATTCGTTGGGGAAATTTGCTTCCAGATTTAAACATTTCAATTTTAAAAAGTTGAACAATTTTGAAGAGGATTATTTAGTTGCAGCAGCTGTCTCTTGGCAAATAAAAGATTTGCTCATGTCTGAGGACTCTCGAAATGCCATATTAGATTCTCAAAGTCTGGGATCAATATTTTTTTCTTTAAAGGTTATTTCCGAGATCAGCATTGTTCAGTGCATGCATTTTGAATTCGTTGATGCATATCCTGTCATGGCACATACAGCTCTTGCTTTGCATTGTACACTTCAGGATTTTACCACAAGTAATAACAATATCAGCAAACGCAGGAACAATAGCTTGCCAGATTCTTTAAATGTGGAGGCAAGTTATTTTCATCTAGTTTCTCCTTTTAGCATCTGTGTTGTTTTGTTTCACCTAATGATTTGAATTTTCAGATTGCAAAATTAGCATTCCCTCATTGAAGTGTTGCTATAAGTTCAAGACAAAATTTGTTGCTTGATGTCAAAGTAACTTTTATTTTTATGCATACTGACATATCTCACTTAGTGAAAATTGATTAATTAAGTCTAGTGTATATGTGGAACACTGCTATAAATTGTCTGATAATTAGATTAATTTTTTTCACTAATGTACTGTTTTGAGTGATTTTGATGGTTTGTGGATTCTGTTCGTTTTGTGCAGTCAATATTGGAACAAACAGTTGATCATCTACTGACTTGTTCAGGGAAGCTTTTTGAATCAGATGGCAAATCAAAAAGCTTTTGCAGACAGAGGCAGAGGAAAAGAAAAGAAGCCTCTTCCCATATCGAGGAAGGTAAGTGTTGAGAACATACTGTATAGATCCATTGGATGCATTCATCTGAAAGTACTTTCATCTTATTTTACTTTAACCAGCAAGCAATACCGGAGCAAGTAGTCTATTTTAAAACTTCTTATGCTGCGAAAAATGCATTGAATGATGTTAACGTATTTAACCCACGCGAGCCTGGCATTCATATTTATAAGATGTAAACATGTGGCTTCTTCAAGGGGGACAAAGTGTACAATTATTATGTATTGTTTGCCTGCAAACTCTACTTAATCTTCAGTTTTATTTTTACCTCGTCATAATTTTCACACGATAATTATGTAATTGTTCACATTAATGCAGTATCCTCCGTGGATGAAGAAAAGAAGATGCTGAATAAGGTGAAGATACTGATGGTGATTCTCAAGTTCGTTGTTGACACCAGTACTCTAGGTTTTATTCCTCAGAATCTGGGATCGTGCTTAAAGTTCACGTCAGAATACACAATATTTATCATATCTATTTTAAGGGAACAATACTGTAACAAATTTCAGTTGACGGAAGTGGGTGCCAAAGATTTATTTCTATGTGTAAAGAGCTCATTCACATATGCATCCAAGTTACTAAGTCAGGCCCTTCAATATGGAAGTAGAAATCTTCAGGAAGAAATTGATCTTGCGAATAACCTGCTTGATTTGACTGTCTCAACTGAGTCATACTTGAGCTCCGGCTATGCAGCTCATATAGTTGCTATTATGAAGCCATGGCTTCCAGTTTTGATCTTGGCATTAGGAGCAGAACTAGTGATGAAACAAAATAATGAAGAAGGGACTTGTACCATCACATATGAACGCATTAAATCCTGTTTTCCTTCATGGTTATTGACTGTAGCAAAGATGGAGTGCTCAAAAGTCAGTGACGATGGGTCAGAGGAGGAGGATCAAGTCTCTAAATCCGGCGAATTTCCCACGTTTAACAATCTTCTGGGAATGATTATCACATTGTTGAAAGGAGATGGTAAAGTAATGGATGCAATTGGAGTGATTTTCTTAACAGGTTCGATAGTTGGACTTCAACAAAAGAAGTTTGAGTTGGTATTTGGACTAGTACATTTTGTCTGTGAAAAACTATTCAGCAATTGTGACAAAGATTGGGGCGACTCCATGCTGAAGGTCCTGCAGGTAATGTATCCGCAAATAGAGAGAGAAATCGAAGAGCAATGCAGTGAAGATGTAAGACAGCAGTTGCATAGTGTAAGAGCCTTGCTTGAACCCATATGGATGCATCACATTTATGAAACTGGAAGAATTTCCTCAATGGAAGAATAGCTTCAACATTCTGTAATATGTATCTTCTTTTTTTGAGCTTCAGTTTATTCTAATGTCTCTTGTTAGTCTTCTTTATCCTCATCATTTTAGGGGTTGCAGAAATCAGGCAGTCATTAATCAGCACAAATATCAGGTATCACTTGGCTTTCCCCACATGTATTTTTGGTTTTCAATCTTATCTAGACCTTATCATGAGAAAGAAAAGCAAGCTTACAAAAAGGGTGTAAGCTTCCTTCGAAGCCTCTGTTCCGAAAATTGCACGAAGTTTATACTTTGAAATTGCTCTCGGTGAAGAAATCTTGAAGCCATTGTGCCCGTGATAAGTCAAAACCTCCTTTGAGGTTGTTTACTTATTCTAGTCGGGTTAGGAAGTTGTAATTCATCATCAGTTAAGAGTTAATTAACTGATGATGACAGTTATTCTGTGGGAGGATAATTGAGTAAGTAGCTGAAACTGAAAGGGGGGAGTTAGACAATTTTATGAGAGAAAGTTAGAGAAGAAATCCTGGGGAGAGTACAGGTTCTAGAATAACCTGTTGTGTGTGGAGCGACTAGTTTCCTCTACGTTGTTCTTGTAAATCAATGACCACTGAATTGATCAATAAAATCAGAGATCTTATCATTTTGGTATCATAGCACTGATTTTGGTATCCGTTGATTGAATGCCCTGTGGACTAAGCGAAAGCAAGAACTGTAGGAGCTTCATCATGATGCGTGTAGAGAAAATAATGTCCCCTATTTTCAGGTGCATTACACGAGAGTCGTCTTTAACCAGGCAGCAATTGGCATCCCTAAACACCCGGTAAGCATACTAACAAACCAACGAGGCAAAGTGAGTAGCTATGTTTTGGCAAATGTTCTGGGAAACTCGACGATTATGATTTGAAAGATGTGCAACTGAGGACAGCAACGAAAACATAGTTATCTAGTATGCCTCCGGGCTCAGAAGACATCTACTTCTTCCATTTATCGAGAAGTCACTTTGTTGAAAATCTGCAACATTGAAATGACACCGACGTGGATAACTCCTCGAGAAAAGGTTAACTGACAAATTGAGGATCAGATCAGAATCGCGGCAGGCAAGGCTGAATATTGCTCTTTCCTTTTGCCTGAAGAAGACATGCAACCAAAAACTGATACAGGATTGGCCTAAGATATTCCTCCACATAACGTTGCTGATGAAGTTTCCTTTTCTTCCTACTGGTATACGCTTCATGAGTTCATCATTTGGAGGCTCAGTTGCGAGAGCCAGGGCTCCTAAAGTATCCATAATCATGTCAAACCACAAAATCTGAACTGCTGTGAGGGGAGCAGAAGTGAAACTGGGTTTTTGTCTAATTTATTAGGGAAATTATCTATTTTAATCTTGTACTATACACGTAATTTCAGGTAGCCCCCTATACTAAAAAAACGACAAATCAAACCCCGTACTATGATTATGTTATCGGTTTTGACATTTTTCAACACCCACGTTAAGTGCATTTAGTTTAATTTTATAAATAATACCAAACGACATTGAATTTACTAATTTTACCACATTTTCATCACATCATGTAAAGATAATTTGAAAAATTTTATGATTTTCTAACACTTGTATGATTTATTATAGTTATTTTATAAAATAAATAAATAAAATTACAATAAATCGTACAAGTGTTAGAAAATTACGAAAATCTTCAGATTATCTTCTCATGATGTGATGAATATGTGGTAAACTTTTCAAGTAAATTCAATATTGTTTGGTATTTTGTTTTAAATTAATCTCAATTTCTTCTTCACTTTATAAATTAATTTTACAAAAATATCAAACGATATTGAATTTACTTGAAAAGCTTACCACATATTCATCACATTAGGGGAAGATAATCTGAAAATGTTCGTAATGTTTTAACACTTGTACGATTTATTGTAATTTTATTTATTTATTTTATAAAATAATTATAATAAATCATACAAGTGTTAAAAAATCACAAAAATGTTCAAATTATTTTTCCATGATGTGATGAACATGTGGTAAAATTTTCAAGTAAATCTAATATCGTTTGGTATTTTTTTATAAAATTAAACTCAATGTACTTAACGTGGATGTTGAAAAAGGTCAATACCGATAACAAATTCATAGTACGGGGTTCGGTTTGCCGATTTTTTTAGTATAGGGGGCTACCTGAAATTACGGGTATAGTACATGGTTAAAATCGATAATTTTTCTAATAAATATGATCATTGAAGCTATCTTACTGGATAAACATGCTGATGAGAAGTTATCTATCGATGCAACAATATTAACAGTCAGCTGAAGCTGTACAAATTTTCTGAATGTTTATGCCAACCGAACACAGTCATTTTGCCACTGTAACAATTGTTGAGAATAATGACATCAGGACTCTCTTTGGCAACATGAGTTCAGAAGAAAAGCTTTCTTTAGTCTATTATCTACAACGCATGGATGAGGGGGACATAAACTAACTTGTACGGAACTGCTAACATTGAGTAGAATATGAGAACGAAAGTATACATCTCGATCCCGATGCGTAAAGGAAAAAAGATAAATAAAAATTGTTGAGATTGTGCGAGTAAATGCATCGAAGTGAAGTTATAACCATTGTTAGAATTTGACCTCGGTCCCAACAATGCCCATGGCAAGTTCAATATTGGCTTCGTGAAGCGTTGGGGCGTCATTTGTCCTGTCACAGGTTACAACAACTGTTGAGAAAAAGACTAATACTAACTCTCGACACCGACAATGCACAGCAGAATAAAATATTTTTTTCTCTATTTGTGTAATCAAATAGGCAAAGCAAACCAACTAAAAGCAATAAGCGATAATAGATCACCCAAAATAACGAGATTTGCAACACTAATTTTTAGCATGAAAAACCCTCAAAATAGAGAATAAAAAACCACGGGCCCCGTAGGCTACTTAATCAAACTTTCACTATAACACAAATAATGAGTACAACCAAAGTTCTCTATAGATCATCAAATTAGAGGCATACAACAATTTCATTAAGACCAAATAACAATTTTTGAAGACAACAAAAAGTAAGAGGATAAATAGAAGGGTACAAAACTACAGTCTTATTTTTACCCTACTCAATAGTCTTACAAAGCACAAAATACGATCTCCACCATTCTGAATGCACCACTGTATGTCATAAACCCACTGTCAAATTTCAAGACGATCCAACGGTTGAAACCTAAGAAAACAGAATTCGTTTCCAGCTACTCCTGAAAAATTCAAAAATCCTTTTGCTTCTATCTTCTCTTTTTTTTTTTTGTTATCACTCTAGGGTTTCTTTAGGCTCAAAGTCTTTTATAGTCTCAGTTCAAAATATGACCGTACCCAGCAAATCTCCATCTCAACTCATATATCGGGCTCTAGCATGCTCACTTTCTGCCTACAAGTCTTAAGTTTCTCTTTCGGCCAAGTTTTCATCATCATGTCTGATCTATTCTCAATAGTATGGATCTTCTCAAGTTGTAGGATATTCGATTCCAACATTTTAATCTCACATCAATATGTTTCATACGCGAGTGAAAAGTAGAGTTCTTGCTAAGATAAATTGCACTCTGGTTGTCACTATATAAAACCAATTTATGTTGTAGGACTTTTTCATCTACAAGATTTCTTTACAAACTTCTGTAATTGCAATATATTCAGCCTTTGTAGTTAACAAAACAATACAATTATGAAGTTTAGATTGCCATGAAACAACTCTCCCTGCCAAAGTAACCATATACTGTGATGTAGACTTCCTTGAGTCCATGTGCGCCAGCCATATCTGTATCTGTGAAACCATCCAACACAAGCTTTCCATTTCCAAAGCACAAATACACTTGCAAGTACCTCTGAGATACCTGAAAAATTTATTTTACTGGTGCCCAATGCTCTTTTCCATAATTAGAAAGAAAACGACTAACAACACTATTTGCATGAGTAATATCTGGTCTTATACATCATGACATACATTAACCTACCCACTGCAGATACATAAGGTATTTTCTTCATCTTTTATTTCTCATTCTCACTCGCAGGACATTGCTGGACGCTCAGCTAAAAATGATATGCAAGTGGAGACACAACAAACTTCGTATTGCTCATGTTAAATCTCTCAAAAACTTTCTCTATGTATCTCTCAAGAGATAACCTCAATATGTTCTTCTTCCTGTCACGAATAATCTTCATGCCAAGAATCTGCTTAGCCGAACTTAAATCCTTCATGGAAAAAGATTTATTAAGCTCTTTCTTCAGCTTATCTATATTAGTAGCATTACATCCAACAATTAATATGTCATTAACGTATAGCAAGAGAATCACAAAATTACTGCCAGGAAACTTCTTTATAAAAATATTATGGTCAGAAGTAGTTTTACTTTATCCATTCACTTTCATAAAAGTGTTGAACTTTTTGTGCCATTGTCTTGGCACTTGCTTAAATTCATATAAACTCTTTCTCAACCTATAGTCAAGATCTTCTTTCCCTTTAGCTTTAAAGCCTTCAGCCTGCTCCATATAGATCTTCTCCTCTAAATCTCCATGCAGGAAAGATGTCTTCACATTAAGTTGTTCTACCTCCAAGTCAAAACTAGCGATAAGTCCCAAAACAACCCGGATTGAACTCATCTTTACAACGGGAGAGAAAATCTCATCAAAGTCAACACCTTTTATCTGACCGAATCCTTTCACAACCAGCCTTGTCTTATATCTTAGTTGTAAGCTATTTTCTTCTGACTTCAATCTAAACATTCATTTGTTTTTCAAAACTCTTTTTCCCTTCGATAATTTTACCAAGTCATAAGTGTTGTTCTCATGCAAGGACTTCATCTCATCTTGCATTGCACACAACCATTCATTTTTCTTCTCATGCGACAAAACTTTTGATAAGTCTGTGGTTCTCCCCCTTAAGTGAGCAACATATACTCACTGATAGAATATTTTCTAGAAGGTTTTTTTTTTTATCTCTGGTGGATCTTCTCAACTAAAACTCAACCAATGGCTTTTCTGGGTTCTCCTAAACTAGTTCATTATCAACTGGAAGAGGATTATGTAGCACCCGGTTTAATCACAATCTAATTATTTAATCAAATCGTGAGACATTATTTTTATGGAGGATTAATGACTAGGTTAATGTATGACTAAGGGAGGGCAGTATGGTAATCTGATAGTAACAAAGGTTAACGCATTTAAGGGGAAATGTTATTGAAGTAGCCGCCACTGTTTTATTTCATTTCCTCTCAATTCTCAGCTCCTCAGCTTAGCAGAACGCGATAGGAGACCCACTTCGACTTTCTCCAGCGATTTCCTCCGAACTTGGTGAGTTTTGCTTCTATTTCTTGCTACATTGTATCTATCGTTGGTAGGAGGGATGAAAAATGAGGTTTTGAGAAGGCGGTAAGCGAGTGGTGGTTTCAGTTTAAATTGAAATCGGGAATGCACAATGACTAGAGTTTCCAAAACAGTTTCCCTTAGATTTCTAGTGGTTTAGAATGAAGACTAGAGGAAATTTAATGTATGCTCTGTCTATGGTTTTAGGTTCGAGTAATACCCGAAGTAGCTTGCAACCAAGTTTTTCCAGGAGACCAGGTAAGTAGAGTTTGCATGTGCCTTCGGGCCTACATCACAAAACAGTAGGATTTGTGTATGCATGAATGTATGTTTCTTTTTAGTCGCCATGCATCATATTTTGAAGGAAAACGAAAATGAATTTACATGAAGTAGCATGGTGAGACGTGAACAGATTGCAACAGTATACTTTTAAGGGAATTAATCCACCCCTTAATCGAACATATGGATACATACCTTGAGAAAATTGATCCATCTCCCATTGTATCAGGGATCAAATCAGCTGTTAAGGGAACTAATCCGCCCCTTAATTGAATATATGGATACATACCTTGGGAAAACTGATCCATCTCCCATTGTATCAGGGATCATCAGACCAGTGAACGAATGCAACATAACTGAGGAATGAAAGTAGAAACTGCATATTTAAGATTTACATTTCAGTACATATTTCATTCCTTGCTTTGCTTACTTAGCATTAGGCTAAAGATGAGTTTTGTGATGTAGGTGAAGAGGTTACTTCAGATGAATTTCCTGTGTGCACAGATGAGTAGATGTGGTTGGAGGGGTACATTCATGCTCCGGTCTGGTAAACTGATGAGGCGGGTTAACTGATGAGGCGGGTTAACTGATGTCAGCAGTTGTGAAGGTCTAGTTGATAATGATTCAATCTGAGTACATTGAGTTTTCATGACAGTAGTGGTTGCAACCTTTTGAATTAGTTTTGAGAATTCTTGACATTAGTGTTCTGTTGGATTTTAAAATGCTGTTTTTACTGAATTTGAGTAATGCAATGATTTAAATTGTCTCTGAATGGTTTTTGGTAAAATGCTTAAGTCCTTCTGATAGTCGGAACTTTCTCGGTTTACAGTAAAGTTTACTGCCATGTTGTTTAGTCCATCGGCAGGAGTCGAGTAATTTACCTATCGGATAATGTAGAGCTCTTAAGCTACCGGTAGATATTCTCTATCGGTAGATGTTTTAAGGAGTCATGTGAGGTGCACGTGTCCACCGGTAGATATTCTCTATCGGTAGATGTTTTAAGGAGTCATGTGAGGTGCACGTGTCCACCGGTAGACATTCTCTATCGGTAGATGTTTTAAGGAGTCATGTGAGGTGCACGTGTCCACCGGTAGATATTCTCTATCGGTAGATGTTTTAAATGACCACGTGAGAAGCACGTATCAGTAGATCCGAGGCGCAAGACTTGTTGTTTTGTGAACGGTAGATGTTGGATAACTGAATTATCCAGCTGACGTCATCAGTAGAAGCCTCCTACTTCCTGTTTCTGCTTCTTCCGTTGACTTTGTCCATCGGCAGATGCGTTTAACTTCTACGACCCCTCAAGTATTCCACGGTTTAAATTTTTATCTCCCATTTGCCTACTGTTTCTTAACATTCCCAACGATTATTTCAACAATGTTTATTTCACAGTTTTGTTTAACTCCATTGTTGTTCAAATGATTTCCGCTGCAAATTTTTAAATGTTTTGAGTTTTTAGAAAAATGTCAAATTTTGACTGTCGAGTGAAGATTTAAATTAATCAAAAAATTTCTTAGTCATGTTCGAGCATTGAGTAGCGAACCGGGTTCAGAAAACTCGGGGCGTTACAGTATGGTATCAGAGACATTTAGTTAAACCGTTCAAAAGATTACTCATCAGTGCCAATCGTTGCATGGAAGTGCTCCAACAACTGTAAGTGTTTACGTTAACCTTAGCTATTAGGTATTTATGAACATATTTAACTTTATTCAGGAAGTTAGCAAAATGGCTAGACGACCAGGAAGACCGAGGATACCAAGAGAGATACCAAGTCCGAGACGTGAGGAGGACTCTAGTGTAATCAGACAGCTGACAGAATTGATGCGCCAACAGACTGATATAGTGCGTCAACAGTCTGATCAGTTAGGTGTGTTGTTGAACCGAGAAGCACAAGGAAGTGCCAACTCGGGTTCTAGTGGTGATCATTCTGGAGATAGGTTCAGGAGGCTAAGACCACCCACGTTTGATGGACAGTCAACTGATCCAGTTATTGCTGAAGGATGGCTTAGAAAGATTGAAAGTATGTTTAGGTGTGCCAACATTGGAGAAGGAGAAAAAGTCACGTTGGCAACCTTTCATTTAGCTGGTGAAGCTCAACTCTGGTGGGAAACAATAGAGACCACCACAGATGTTTTGACGATGCCTTGGTCACAATTCAAGGACATTTTCTATGGGAAGTATTTTAACAGTACTGTCCAGACCGCGAAGAAGTTGGAGTTCCTGAACTTGAAGCAGACAGGGTCCGTGGCCGAGTATAGTAGGCAGTTTGAGTCCCTGTCCAGATTTGCTGGACACTTTGCTCACAAGGACGAGGATAAGGTGTTCAAATTTGTGCATGGGCTGAAGCCAGAAATTTACCGAGGAGTTAAATTTTGCGGAATTAAAGGTTTGACATTAAGTGAGGTGTTGTCCACTGCTCTGGAAGTGGAAGAGGCTGAAAGGAAATGTGCTGGACCAAAGGAGGCCCCGCAAAGGTTTAACCAGCCACACCAACAAAGGGGAACGAAGAGGCCAAGTGAAGGCCAAAATAGCCAGGGAGCAGGAAGGAAAGTGCAGAATGTCAAGAAATTTCCCCAATGTCCAACATGTTTGAAGAATCACCCGGGGGAATGTAGGTGGACTTCTGGAAGGTGTTTCAACTGTGAGGAGGTTGGACACTCATTCAAAGACTGCACTAAGCCCAGAGTCCTTCGATGCTTCAACTGTAACAAGCCGGGACACATTGTTAGAGACTGCCCAACGTCGAAGAGTGGCCCTGCTAGGATAAAGCCGAGAATATTTTCCATGGTAGAGTCAGGAGAAGAGGACCAGCCTGCTGTGGTGTCAGGTACTATATTGATCAACTCTGTACCTGCTTTTACTTTGATAGATTCGGGTGCAACACATTCTTTTATAGCCTCTGCTTTTGCTAATAAGCTAGATGTACGGTTTGCTTCTTCTGAACATATGTTTAACGTAGCATTACCTTCTGGTGAGCGCATGCACTCTAACCAGGTGATGCTTGACAGTAATGTGTTAGTAGGGAATGTAAGTCTACCTGCTGATCTTATAATCATGGATATAATAGGATTTGATGTAATCCTAGGAATGGACTGGTTGTTTAAACATCACGCCACAATTGATTGTAGAACTGGAGTAGTTAGCTTTCAACCCCCTGGTAAGTTGAAACATACCTTTCAAGCTTCGAAGAAGAGTAAGGACATGTCTGTGATGACTACTATTAGCACTAGACCTTCCCTGTGTGGAGAGTATTTGTGCTTCTTAGCTAGCGTTCTAGACACACAGCTTGTGGAAAAAGCAAATCCTCAGAATGTCTTAATCGTCCAAGACTTCCCCGAAGTGTTTTTAGATGACCTTCCCGGTTTACTGTCAGATAGGGAAATTGAATTTGTTGTAGATATTTACCCCGGAGCCGAGCCTGTGTCTAAAAATCCATATAGATTAGCTCCAACTGAACTTAAGGAATTAAAGAAACAATTGGAGGATCTATTGGAGAAAGGGTTCATACGCCCAAGCTTTTCACCGTGGGGTGCACCTGTTCTTTTTGTCAAGAAGAAAGATGGATCAATGCGTATGTGCATTGATTATAGAGAATTGAATAAGTTAACTGTCAAAAACAAATACTCTTTGCCGAGAATTGATGACTTATTTGACCAGCTTAGGGGTGCAAGAGTTTTCTCTAAGATTGACCTTAGGTCCGATTATTACCAGCTGAAGGTAAAATCTGAAGATATCCCAAAGACTGCCTTTTGCACAAGGTATGGACATTATGAGTTTTTGGTTATGTCTTTTGGTTTGACAAATGCACCAGCAGCCTTCATGGATCTCATGAATAGGGTGTTTCACGAGTATTTGGACAAGTTTGTCATAGTATTCATAGACGACATTCTGATCTATTCTAGAACTAAGGATGAGCATGCAAGGCATTTGAGTTTGGTGTTAGGAGTACTTAGACAGCACCAGCTTTATGCTAAGTTTTCCAAGTGTGAGTTTTGGTTGGACAGAGTTCACTTTCTTGGTCACGTGATCTCTGGAGATGGAATATCTGTCGATCCAGCCAAAGTTCGAGCGGTTAAGGAATGGCCTCAACCGAAGAATGCTACAGATATCAGGAGTTTTCTTGGTCTAGCAGGATATTATAGAAAGTTCATCGAAGGATTTTCAAAGATCGCTACACCCCTTACTAAGTTAACCAGGAAAAATGTGAAGTATATATGGACTGATGAATGTGAACATAGTTTCATGACCTTGAAAAAGAAACTAACCAATGCTCTAATTTTAACCCTTCCAGCTGAAGATGGTAAATTTAGTATTTATTGTGATGCTTCCAAAATTGGTCTTGGTTGTGTGTTAATGCAGAATGGTAAAGTAATAGCTTATACCTCTAGACAAGTGAAAACACATGAGAAGAACTACCCTACCCATGACTTAGAATTAGCTGCAGTTGTATTTGCACTTAAGATTTGGAGGCATTACTTGTATGGACAATCTTGTGAGATATTTTCAGATCATAAGAGCCTGAAGTATATCTTCACACAGAAGGAACTAAACATGAGGCAACGTTGATGGTTGGAATTTGTAAAAGACTATGATTTTGAGATTAAATATCATCCCGACAAAGCAAATGTCGTGGCTGATGCTTTGAGTAGAGTAACAACAACAACCCCATCTATGATTTTCAGTATGTCATTAGCTTTAGAGTCAGAATTCCAAAAATTTAACCTAGAAGCAGTAACCAGTGTATCAACTATACTATCAGCCATAACCTTAAAGCCTACCATTCTAGAGAAAATAAAGGAAGCTCAGACGAATGATGATGAGTGTAACAAGTACAAGTCAAGCATGAATTCTACGGACCAATCAGATTTTAACTATTCTGCTAATGGGATCCTCAAGTTTAGAAATAGGTGGTTTGTTCCAGCCATTAAGGAACTCCGTGATGAGATTCTTTCTGAAGCACACTCTTCCAGGTTCTCTGTTCACCCTGGAAGTACAAAGATGTACAGAGACCTTAAGCAACACTACTGGTGGCCTAGTATGAAACGAAGCGTGGCAGAATATGTAGGATCATGTTTGTGTTGTCAACAGATTAAAGCCGAGCATCAGAGACCCTCAGGAACATTGCAACCCTTACCAGTTCCTGAATGGAAATGGGAACAAATAACTATGGATTTTGTTATAGGATTACCTAGAACAGCAAAGGGACATGATGCAATCTGGGTAATAGTTGATTGTTTAACCAAATCTGCTCACTTTCTGCCAATGAAGATAACATATTCGATGGATCAACTGGCCGAGTTGTATCTGCACGAAGTTGTTAGACTGCATGGAGTTCCAAGTACCATAGTTTCAGACCGAGACTCCAGATTTACATCTAAGTTTTGGAAAAGTTTGCACAAGGCTATGGGAACACAGCTTAATTTCAGCACAGCTTTCCACCCTCAAACAGATGGACAATCCGAGAGAACCATTCAGACCTTAGAAGATATGCTCCGAGCATGCATATTGGATTTTCAAGGATCTTGGAGTAAATATTTACCATTGGTTGAGTTCTCTTACAATAACAGTTTTCAAGCAACAATAGGCATGGCTCCATACGAAGCATTATATGGACGAAAATGCAGATCTCCTTTGTACTGGGATGAAGTTGGTGAAGCACAGTTGCTTGGTCCTGACATTGTGCAGCAGACTGTGGAGAAGGTTGCCCTCATCCGACAGAGAATTCTGACAGCTTAAAGCCGCCAGAAGAGTTATGCTGATAAAAGACGAAGAGAATTAGAGTTTGAAGTAGGTAATGAAGTTTTTCTTAAGGTGTCACCATTCAAAGGAGTTGTGAGATTCGGGAAGAGAGGAAAGTTGAACCCCAGGTTTATTGGACCATTCTTAATTTTGAAAAGGGTTGGGAGTGCAGCCTATCTGTTGCAGTTACCGGCTTCTATGGAAGGAATCCACAACGTGTTCCATGTTTCTATGTTAAAGAAGTGTGTAAGAGATCCATATCAGATTGTGGAACAGCAGGACATTGAGGTTCTTCCTACTCTTGCATATGAGGAGAAACCAGTAAGGATCTTGGACTATGCAGTGAAGGTATTGCGCAACAAAGAAGTTCCACTAGTGAAAGTCTTATGGCACAACCAGAACATAGAGGAGACAACTTGGGAGCGCCAGCAAGACATGATGGACCAACATCCTGAGTTGTTCAGGTACTGAATTTTGAGGACAAAATTCTTTTAAGGAGGGTAGATTGTAGCACCCGGTTTAATCACAATCTAATTATTTAATCAAATCGTGAGACATTATTTTTATGGAGGATTAATGACTAGGTTAATGTATGACTAAGGGAGGGCAGTATGGTAATCTGATAGTAATAAAGGTTAACGCATTTAAGGGAAATGTTATTGAAGTAGCCGCCACTGTTTTATTTCATTTCCTCTCCATTCTCAGCTCCTCAGCTTAGCAGAACGCGATAGGAGACCCCCTTCGACTTTCTCCAGCGATTTCCTCCGAACTTGGTGAGTTTTGCTTCTATTTCTTGCTACATTGTATCTATCGTTGGTAGGAGGGATGATAAATGAGGTTTTGAGAAGGCGGTAAGCGAGTGGTGGTTTCGGTTTAAGTTGAAATCGGGAATGCACAATGACTAGAGTTTCCAAAACAGTTTCCCTTAGATTTCTAGTGGTTTAGAATGAAGATTAGAGGAAATTTAATGTATGCTCTGTTTATGGTTTTAGGTTCGAGTAATACCCGAAGTAGCTTGCAACCAAGTTTTTCCAGGAGACCAGGTAAGTAGAGTTTTCTTGTGCCTTCGGGCCTACATCACAAAACAGTAGGATTTGTGTATGCATGAATGTATGTTTCTTTTCAGTCGCCATGCATCATATTTTGAAGGAAAACGAAAATGAATTTACATGAAGGAGCATAGTGAGACGTGAACAGATTGCAACAGTATACTTTTAAGGGAATTAATCCGCCCCTTAATCGAACATATGGATACATACCTTGGGAAAATTGATCCATCTCCCATTGTATCAGGGATCAAATCAGCTGTTAAGGGAACTAATCCGCCCCTTAATTGAATATATGGATACATACCTTGGAAAAACAGATCCATCTCCCTTTGTATCAGGGATCATCAGACCAGTGAACGAATGCAACATAACTGAGGAATGAAAGTAGAAACTGCATATTTAGGATTTACATTTCAGTACATATTTCATTCCTTGCTTTGCTTACTTAGCATTAGGCTAATAGATGAGTTTTGTGATGTAGGTGAAGAGGTTACTGCAGGTGAATTTCCTGTGTGCACAGATGAGTAGATGTGGTTGGAGGGGTACATTCATGCTCCGGTCTGGTAAACTGATGAAGCGGGTTAACTGATGTCAGCAGTTGTGAAGGTCTAGTTGATAATGATTCAATCTGAGTACATTGAGTTTTCATGACAGTAGTGGTTGCAACCTTTTGAATTAGTTTTGAGAATTCCTGACATTAGTGTTCTGTTGGATTTTAAAATGCTGTTTTTACTGAATTTGAGTAATGCAATGATTTAAATTGTCTCTGAATGGTTTTTGGTAAAATGCTTAAGTCCTTCTGATAGTCGGAACTTTCTCGGTTTACAGTAAGTTTACTGCCATGTTGTTTAGTCCATCGGCAGGAGTCGAGTAATTTACCTATCGGATAATGTAGAGCTCTTAAGCTACCGGTAGATATTCTTTATCGGTAGATGTTTTAAGGAGTCATGTGAGGTGCACATGTGCACCGGTAGATATTCTCTATCGGTAGATGTTTTAAGGAGTCATGTGAGGTGCACGTGTCCACCGGTAGACATTCTCTATCGGTAGATGTTTTAAGGAGTCATGTGAGGTGCACGTGTCCACCGGTAGATATTCTCTATCGGTAGATGTTTTAAATGACCACGTGAGAAGCACGTATCGGTAGATCCGAGGCGCAAGACTTGTCGTTTTGTGAACGGTAGATGTTGGATAACTGAATTATCCAGCTGACGTCATCGGTAGAAGCCTCCTACTTCCTGTTTCTGCTTCTTCCGTTGACTTTGTCCATCGGCAGATGCGTTTGACTTCTGCGACCCCTCAAGTATTCCACGGTTTAAATTTTTATCTCCCATTTGCCTACTGTTTCTTAACATTCCCAACGATTATTTCAACAATGTTTATTTCACTAGTTTTGTTTAACTCCATTGTTGTTCAAATGATTTCCGCTGCAAATTTTTAAATGTTTTGAGTTTTTAGAAAAATGTCAAATTTTGACTGTCGAGTGAAGATTTAAATTAATCAAAAAATTTCTTAGTCATGTTCGAGCATTGAGTAGCGAACCGGGTTCAGAAAACTCGGGGCGTTATAATTATCTGTCTGTGCATCTCTGTTATTATTAATAGGCACTGTAGGTTGATGAACCATACGTGAGTCAACTTGAACTTCACTGGTAGATTTTGATTTCTCTTTTTATCAAAGTCTTCAATATTTGATCTTCTAAAAAAATCGCATCTCTACTTTTGATAACCTTCTTGTTGACTGGATCCCCAAACTCCTCATGACTGTATCAAATGAAAATGCATTGTCTCGTTTTACTGTCAAGTTTAGATCTCCCATGTTTACGGATATGCACAAAAGCCCTGCAACCAAAAAGTTTCAAATGCCCATATGAAACATCTTTCTCTGACCACACCCCCTGAGGTATATTATGATTCAAAAGAACTGAAGGCGAAAGATTTACTAAGTCAACTGTCAATCTCATTGTCTTCCCCCAAAAGAACTTCGACAGCTTTGCATGAAAAAGCATACAATAAATCCTGTCCCCCCCCCCCCTTTTCTATAAATATACTCTTCTCTATTCAATTTTTTATTATGGTTCAAAAGAACTGAAGGCGAAAGAATTACCAAGTAAACTGTCAATCTCATTGTCTTCCCCCAAAAGAAGTTCGACAACTTTGCATGAAAAAGCATACAACAAATCCTGTCATCCCCCCCCCCCCCCCCCCCCTCTTCTATAAATATACTCTTCTCTATTCAATTTTTTTCATCAAATTTTCTCCCAATCTCTCATTCTCCTACTTCCGAATTTCATTGCTCAATCAATCTCTCTTGTTCTTACCAATTTCCACATTCTTTCCATTCATTCAATAAGGTATATATTACAATTTATTTATTGTTGTTAATTTTATGTGTATGATTTAACAATTTTTGTGTGAATTTTTGTAGGTTTCGTATACATGTAGGTGATAAAAAATTCACACCACCAACAAACTATTGTTGATAAATTAGATTTGTTGTATCAATTTCTTATTTGAAATTTATTTTAAATATTTATTTTTAATAATTATGGATTGACATGATTATAATATTGAGAATATTGATGATGATTTTGAGAAAATTAAGGAATTAAATCATGCATTTTTAATAAGACAATCATCTGTACAAACATCTACTTTTTCATCTAAAAAAAAAAGAAACAAAACGTTTGCAGTATGGAAACATTTTGTGATGAAAGAAATTAAAATTGGTGAAAAAGTATAATCTAGAGCTCAATGCAACTATTGCATTAAAAACTATGCATATATTTCTAGTACTTCAACTAGCACACTCAGCAGGCATTATAAAAAATGTCACTAAAACGAGCAAATAAGAGATCCTACACAAAGATTATTGAATGCTAGTGGTAGTGAGATTTTATTAGTTCTAACGACGTTGTTATTTCTCATTTAAAAATTATTTTTAATTAGATACTATTTACGATTCTCTTTTTCATATGAGATGTATATGTCATATTTTGAATTTAATTATTAAAGATGGTATGACATATATTTCGCCTCATATTGAATTAATGAGATCCACAATTTCTTATATCATTGGATCTGATTCAAGACAACAAGAATATAGAGATTTTTTTTAAGCTGCTCAACTTAAACTAAGAAAATTAAAAACCGATATAGATAATAGATGAAATTCGATTTATTTAATGTTGGAAAATACTAGGCCATATTGACAAGTTATTTGAGCTTTTATTAATAAGAAAACACAAAATATTAATCTTGATAAATCTAGTTGTGATGTAGCTAATACATCTTTTGATTTTTTAAAACCTTTATGATGCTACAAATGAATGTTCGGGATTTTATTATTTCACTTCTCATCTTGTTCTTCTAATTTTTGTAAACTTAATGAGTAATTTTATACAATATCGTCAAATAAATGAATTTAGAGATATACTTAATAAAATAGAAACGAAATTTAAAAAATATTGACTTAACATTCTTCCTATTTTTTGTTATGCATGTATAATGGATCCTAGATATAAATTAAGAGGAGTGAGTCTCGTGATTAATTGTGACGACCCCCGACCCGATCGGGGCCGGCGAGCCTCACTCCGGATATTTAAAACGTGACATTTTTTTTTTGAACTTTTAAAAAAATTTAAAACATTTAAAATAGAGGACATAAAATTGAAGGCATAAAATGGAAGACATAAATTGGATGACAGAAGTGGAAGGCGTGGGCGGAAGACGTACAGTGGATGACAGGAGTGGATGATGTACAGTGGATGGGGGTGGATGATGACAAGGAAGATAGGTAGATGTAAACTACAAGAAGATGAACATGAAGACAGGTAGATGTGAACTACAGGAAGATGAACAGTGAAGGATGAAATTCGATTTATTTAATGTTGGAAACTACTAGACCATATTGACAAGTTATTTGAGCTTTTATTAATAAGGAAAACACAAAATATTAATCTTGATAAATCTAGTTGTGATGTAGCTAATACATCTTTTTGATTTTTTAAAACCTTTATGATGCTACAAATGAATGTTCGGGATTTTATTATTTCACTTCTCATCTTGTTCTTCTAATTTTTGTAAACTTAATGAGTAATTTTATACAATATCGTCAAATAAATGAATTTAGAGATATACTTAATAAAATAGAAACGAAATTTAAAAAATATTGACTTAACATTCTTCCTATTTTTTGTTATGCATGTATAATGGATCCTAGATATAAATTAAGAGGAGTGAGTCTCGTGATTAATTGTGACGACCCCCGACCCGATCGGGGCCGGCGAGCCTCACTCCGGATATTTAAAACGTGACATTTTTTTTTTGAACTTTTAAAAAAATTTAAAACATTTAAAATAGAGGACATAAAATTGAAGGCATAAAATGGAAGACATAAATTGGATGACAGAAGTGGAAGGCGTGGGCGGAAGACGTACAGTGGATGACAGGAGTGGATGATGTACAGTGGATGGGGGTGGATGATGAACAAGGAAGATAGGTAGATGTAAACTACAAGAAGATGAACAGTGAAGACAGGTAGATGTGAACTACAGGAAGATGAACAGTGAAGACAGGTAGATGTGAACTACAGGAAGAAGTGGACTACAGGCAGAAGTGGACTACATTTAACAGGAAGACATATGAACAGAGAGCATAAAAACAGACGGCATAAAAACCTCAAACCCCAAAGCCCGATTCAAAACATAATTTTAAACGTGTTAGAGAACACGACAGAAGTTTCAGAAATCAAACTGCATGGATAGCTTTAAAACCAGAGATAATCCATGCACAACCTAAAAGAGAAAAACTCCAAACAGTTCCAGAATGTTTTAAAATATATATACAACTGTCAATTACAGAGGTTTAAAAACTTAAACACCAAAACCTATACATTATAAAAATCCCAACAGAGTTCCCAACAGAGTTTTAAAACAAAAACACCAAAATCCTAACAGAGAGTTTACAGACATGAACTTTACTTTAAAAACTTCACTCTCTCGGGTCAGAAATATGTCTGGCTGCTGCAACCACCCCCGAAAGTTCGTGCCACCAACAACCTATTCGTCGGACTGAGGCACAAAATCCTCATCCACTGGTTCTGTACCTACAATAGGGAGTTCAACTATGAGCCTAGAGCTCAGTAAGAACATATAATGCAAAGTGATGCACGTGCTATGTATGAACATTTTCAAATACATGAACATTACATTACATTTCACTGGACAGGGAGGTATAAGTGGGGCTTATAGAGGAACTGGCACACATACATACTTGACATAACAGGACATGACATTGATTAGTAATTTTGCTAGGCTCAGGGAAGGACAAGGTACAGGGTGTCCTTGGCGAGGATGGTTTTACATGAGTCCAAGGGAAGGACAAGAACAGGATGCCAGTCCTGTAACGCCCCGAATTATATAAACCCGGTTCGTTACTCATAGCTAGAACATAACTAAGAAACTTTGGACTAAATTTAAAACTTCGCTCGAAAGTCAAAATTTGACATTTTTTAAAACTTCAAAACATTTAAAGACTTGCAGCGGAAATCATTTAAGCAAAAATAGAGTTAAACAAAACTAAAAAAAACAATGTTTGAATAATCGGTTGGAATATTAAGAAATAATCGACCAAAGAAAGTAAAGGTTTAATCGTGAAACACTTGAAAAGTTACAGAAGTCAAACGTATCTGCCGCTGAGCAAAGTCAACGGAAGAGACTGAAACAGAAAATAGAAGGCTTCTTCCGGTGACAAAATGACAAAAACTTTGGCTACGTCATCCGGTGGATTTAACAAACGACGTCCACCGGTGACTAAACGACAAAGTCCATTTTTCCTTCACAAGACAAAACAAAACTGAATACATCGTCCGGTCACTAAGTGACAAAAACCCATTGCTCGCAACCACCGGTCATAAGACGACAAAAGTCTTCCTACATCTACCGATGACGTCAGTCGGATGATGTCCTTCACCCGAAAGACTAAATCTCGCATCCACCGGTGACGTTTGCCGGATGATTTTCTTCATCCGATCAACTTTACCTCACATCCACCGGTGACGTCAGCCGGATGATTTCCTTCATCCGATCGACTTTACCTCACCTCCACCGGTGAACTTCATTCACCAATGGTTGAACTTACAAATTTCACTCAAAGCATTCAAAACAACCTGACCCTAAATAACGTCTGACATTCAACAAATAACCATTAACAAAAGAACAACATCTGTATCCTCGACATAACTTTGGAAATAACAAACTCCAACTACATTTAAATCACGTTTTCTTTGGCAGAGAAGAAATTCCCAAGGGTATCAAGACATCAAATAACTACTGAAACTTCACCTACAGACAAGTGTTAAACCGCCTCATCAGAACACCAAACCGTGGCAAGAATGTGCTCCAACAGCTTCGCCTATTTCTCAGTAAATTCAGAGAATTCTCTAGTAGTTACCTGCACACCTACATCACAAAACTCACCTATTAGCCTAATGCTAAGTAAGTAAAGCAAATGAAATGGAATACTGAAACATAAATCCTAATCATGCAGTTTCTACTTTCACAACTCAGTTGCAATTTCGTTCATTCACTGATATGATCCCTCGGTTCCATTGGGAGGTGGATCAATATTCCCAAAGTCATACATCATCTTCTCAATTAAGGGGCGGATTAGTTCCCTTAACAGCTGATCTGATCCCTCAATTCCATTGGGAGTGGGATCAGTTCTCCCAAAGTAATAAATCCTCTACTCGATTAAGGAGCGGATTACTTCCCTTAACAGCTAATCTGTTTCTATCTGTTCATACATTGCCATAACATTTCACATAAATTCATTTTTGTATTTTTTCAAAAACATGATGCATGACATAAAGAAAACACTCAAACATGCATAAACCTACTGTTTTGTGATGTAGGCCCGAAGGCACACACAATACTTCACTTACCTGGCTTCCCGAGGGGTTCCTGGTTGCAGGATATTCCAAAAGCTGGCTCACCTAAAACATAAGTACAGCATTACTTAAACTTCATTCTAAACATTCGAAAATCTAAGGGGCTAGTCCTGGGAGTTCTTTTCTTTACCATTCCCGATTCCTCTCTAAACCCTAAATCCCATCCCTCACTCACAGCTCTTCTAAAACGCATACGTTGTCATCCATCAGTTACCTAGACACTAAAGCAGCAAGTAATCGAATCAAAACTTACCTTGATTGAAGGAAAAATCAGGCAGGGGAATCGCCTAAAGGTTCCTGCTAGAGAACTGATGGCCGAGAGAGAAAGGGATAAACAGAATGGCGGCTACAGTGCATTAAACCCAAAACCTCTTTCCTTAAATACGCTATCCACTTTTAAATATCTAATTACCCTTTTTCCCCCCGTATACTCATTAACTAACCTAATCACTTTTTCTCCAAATTCTTCAAAAATTAGTACATCATAATTTGATAAATTAAATTTGGTTTAATAGGAACCGGGTGCTACAAGTCCTCGTCCACACTTAACCATACATTACATTCACATTTTAACTTTCTTAACTTCAAATTGTGTGCAGAAAACATTTGCATGACTTTCAGAAAAACAAGTGTATGCATGAACATTTACGATGCTTGAACATAACAGAGACAGACGGCAGAATGACAAAGCAAGACATAAAATAAAACACATTTAACCAAAAACATAACCTACGGTTTAACTACCCAACGACAATCCCGACAACATAAACCTAGTACCTCCGTATTGTAGGGCCTTAAGGGCCGAACCTATACGCATGAACTTACCTGTTATCCGTGAAGTTGTAAGTCTTGATCGTGTTGCCTCGGTGATGCACGCAAAGAAAATAAACAGAATTGCAAATGCTAACTAATAACTTAGTAGGACATGCTCAAAACTCCATTCAAACCTTTAGAAAACTAACCTACGTGTTTTCATCCAAAAACAGTCAGCTTTCTCCAAAATATCTTAACCCTAATCTTCGACAAAAACTCACATTTTAACTTGTCCAAACTCATTAACTTTAGTAGATAATTATTTTCACTTAAGGAAAAGGAAGAAAACAGAAGAAACAAAGTTTTGGAAATGGTCGCAGTCGCCTGGACGAGAGAAAACAGAAAAGAGATGGAAGGAAACGGAGAAGTGAAGTGTGAAGTGTGAAGTGTGAAAGTGAAAAGCTTAACGTGGAAGAGAAGAGAAAAGTGGGATCTGGCTTCTTCCACAAGATTGGGACAAGTGGCATGCCCTCATTGGCTCACTCCCACCAACCTTAATCTACCTTCTAAATTGCCCCTCTTTGGTTTCCAACTAAATCGTCATTTAGTTCTTTGTTTCGGTTACTCTTTAGTTTGGTCTCCTGATGTGCCTACAATTCCTAACCGTCAAGCACAAGCCAAGGTATGTATTTTGACTATTTTATTTACTAATTGGTTTGTGAATTTTGTAGGAAAAAGGGTTACTTAAAGCTTGAAATTTTAAAGAGGGAATTTGTCTTCCCTTCATCAATTGTGTAACCAAACTAAGTGCATAAATTTTAGTTTAACTTTAATTTGGCAAACATTGGCCTTTTATGTAATTTGGACAAACATTTAGTCCTTATATTTAGTCATGCATAATTAGGCATTTAAGGGTAGATTGTGTGGTTAGGATTAGTTGGTGGCATAGGTGTTTGGTAAACCCATGGGCCATAAGAGCAACAAGTCCATGATCAATTAAAGAGGAAACTGGGCCATACATGATCCACTTAGCCCATGAGAAGATTGGTTTATAAGGAAAAGGCCCGTAAGCTTCACGATGAAGCTGCAGCCCACTTAATTCCTCAGCCCATCACATGAAGCAGCCCTATTGATTTCAACCTGCTCCTCAACCTCACGAAGAAGTCCAACGAGCACTTCAGCGAAGGAGGCGATCTTCAGATGATCTTCAGCAAGCGACCACGGATTCAGAGATCGACGGCGAGCACTCTGCGAGCGCACGGATTGCTCACCTGGACTAGCTGACCAACTGAAGCCCTTCTTTGCTCCAAGCGAGCATCCTCGTCAGCAGAAGCTCTCCATTTCGCGAACGCCAGCAGAAGACGCCCTCCAATGGCTAGTTCCTTCTCTGGGCATTTCCAACCCTAGCCACCTTAGGTATTTAAGCATCGTTTTTAGTGTTTGTAAAGAACTTTTTTGATCAATATAAACCTATTTTACCTCTCTGAAAATCCAGAAGGATTTCTGGTTGCCGTCAAGGTAAGCCACGGCGGTTCTGCCGTGAGGAGTGTGCCTCCATTGATCATCAGTCTTACGGTGGCTGTGATCTCTTAAATTTCCCTCCCTCTCTGTTATCAGAGTTTAAAAGGCTGAGGATGAAACCGGGCCCAGCAGCTGTTGCCTTTCCACGGGAAGGCATGCACCGAGAAGCATAACATGAGATAGCTTCTTGGTCAGCCAAGGGTTTTACACATTCTGTTTTTGAGTCATTTCTACTACATTCTCCGCTGCAAGTGCCATCCATTTATTTGTTCTGTTTTCCTTCCCATTACTCTGTCAAGTGGTATCAGAGCCGAACCTGGCTTTGTGTTGTTTTCATTTCTGTTATTTGTGTTTACTCTGTCGTTTGTCACCATTTTCATTTTGTTCTCTGTTTTCAGGTCTATGTTGTTGTCGTTTGTTGTCTGTTCTGTAATGTTTCGTCTCTGTTCTAGGATGTTTTCAATGGTCATCATGTTTCTTTAGTGTTTGTTTCCTTCTTGTGATATTTTTGTCTCTTTTAATTTTTTTTTTAGTCTGTTTTTATTTTGTCTGTTGTTTTATTGTTTTTGGTTTGTTCTGGTGTTTTTCATTTCCAGCACGTTAAACTTATTGCTATTCTTATTATATTAGTTTGGTTCTGTTTTATAGCTTTAAAAGTAGTTATCTATTCTGTTATTTAGTAGATTAAATCGTTTAAAAACAAAAGAAGGAAAGACTGTTTTGTATGTTTTAGTGCTGTTCTTCATTTCCAAAGCCGAGTATGTTGATCTGCTAAATTTGTATCATCTGGTATTATGCAGAATACCCCTTAAGCATTAATGTTTTCTGTTGGATAACAAAGGTGTTTAAGTCAGAATATTTTCTCTGATATACTTCTACTTGATGCATGTTTCATACTTATGTTTAACATGTTTCTGTTTTGATGAATGTTGGCCAATAATTTAAATTTGTTCATAATTGGATTTAGCGTGTAGCTGATAAAACTATTTTTATCTTGCTGTTAACAATATTATTGCTGCATAAAATTGGGCATATTGTTTACTGCTATTGTTACATGTTTAGGAGTTGAATTTGCTTAAATTTCTATTTCAGTTTGCTGTAGTTTTCTGTAGCAGATTATTACTTCTTTCTGTGTGTGTTTACAGCTTGTTCTACCTATTTGAGAGTCAATAATCACCAAGGATTATGCTTAGTTTCATTTGCCAAAATTTGACAGCATGACTATTTACATTTCCAACCCATTTTGCTGTTGAATTGCTCTATCTTTTCTGGATTTCTTGCTGGGTTTGTCTGCTGTATTACTATCGCTGTCAGGTTCTTAATTTACTGCTGTTCTACATTATCATTGCTACTAATCTATTTCCAGCATGAAATATTCACTTGAACATATTTAGCAAGTCTGATTATCAATTGTCTAATGTTACAATCTGACCATGTTTAATGATGAAATCTGAAATATTTTACTGCTGGTTCTCTTTGGTTTATCACTTGCTGAATTGCTTACTTAATTCATATATTGTTCTGTTATCTGTTAAGCAGCATCATGTATGAAATTAGACTTTTGTTGATTGCAAACCTTGCTGTTTCTACTTACTGAATTCCATACAGAACTGGTTTGCAAAATTCTGAAAATCTGTTGCTCTATTTACTGTATATCTAGTTCATATTTGGGTTGTTTAAAATCCTGTTTTTGTGCTGAATTGATAAACATTTGGGTGATCTTAATGTGCTGAATCCTAGTTTACTGCTTGAAGAAATTGCTGAATCTTGGCTGCTGAATTTTGCTGTTTGGAAGTATAAATTCTACTCTGTTGATTATCTTTTCTCTCTGGTGATCATTCTCTGTTATCATCTGCATGCACGTATTTCAAATATCCAAAATTATTAGCATGCTAGTTTGCTTTTATCTTCATTAAACACCTGAATAGCATCATTTAAATTTGCAGGAATACTTTCATTAATAAGCGTTGTTTCTATTCCGATTAAACTAAATTATCCCACGTCGCATGAACTTCTATTCTACATCATTTGAATCAAATTGCTTTTTGTTTAGTAATCAATTATAAGGATTAGTTATTGCATTTGTTTGATTGTACCCAGCTGTTATTGTGGTATTTGTTTGGTGATTAAGCTGAGTCGGTGCATTGCAAAACAGAGTTTATTTTATTTTTTATTGAAGGCACCTTCTGGTTCCACTTTCTGCTTCACTGAATAGTTGTCAATTTGCATTTGTGTTGTTTCTCTGCTTTCCAAAATCTGAACTGTCTTTTCTCTTGTTATTGATTGATCAGATTGTTGGTATTATTTTTGTTGGGCTGATAAGCTAGATTGTTGCTGCAAGTTGATAATCAGGTTTGGGTATTAATCTGTTTTGTTGTTGTAGCCGAGTATTGCTGTTACTTTGCTATTGTTACTTGCTTATTGGTTCAACATATTTTACAGCAAAATAGCATAACTTCACCTAGACCATAAGTAAAATAAAGCAGCATTTTATAAGTGATTAATACTTGTTGTTTTCAACTGAAAGGTTAGTGTTATTCTGTTTTCATGTTCTGTGTCTTCATGTTTGTCAAAACTGTTGTTTTCATTGGTTGTTGTGTTATGTTCTGTTATGGTGTAGTGACTTGGAAATTTCTTGGTTATAATTGCACAAATTTTGTTTCTGTAATCTACCCAGAGTAGTATTTAGAGCTTTTTGTGATTTTCTTTGACTTTTGTTCTGTTTCTTGCGTCTTGTTTTCTGTTTTCTTTAGTATGTTCTAGTTCTTTTACTTAGGTGATTACCCATGATTATATGAATAACTACTTTTGTCGGCAGATTGTGCATTATTGAAACTAGCTCTCATGATCTATTTATTTGCGTGGATATTTTCAGCTTGTTAATATTGTGATTCTGTTTGGTTAAAGTTGACAGAAACGTAAGATAATTTCGAAATTAAATTTGCATAAAATTTATGTTTGGACTATTCAGTATTATTGCTCATTTGCATTAATATTTCAACGTAATTGAAGACAATGCCATGCATAATTATCTAATCATCTGCTAGGTAGCTTTGGTGTTTAAGTATGTGAAAATTTCTGTTATATTTTGCTGGTGAAATATTTTCTGCTCTGTTGCACTCCTCCGCTTCCTGTTTCTTCACTGTGTTGGTTATTTATCAAAAATGGTTAGACAAAATCATTTCAATTGTGAACAAATTGATCCTGAGTTTGATTGTCAATCAACAAATAAATTTGTTGCAAATTATTTCCGAACCGAAAGATTATGGGTTAAAAACTATGTACTTTTTCTTGAAGAAAACATTGAATGGTTAATTAAATGGTTTCCTAATTTGTACCATGAGTATATGCATTTTTTAGAATTAGAAAATACCATGAATGATAGTTTTAAGGAACAAGATGTTAAAAGTGTATTGTTGGAAGATGTTTTTGATGAATCACCACTTCTGAATTTATTTTGTGAAAATTTCTATAATTTATATGAATTGGAATTTGTTGATGAATTAGTTTGTGTGGAAGAACTAACTAATTGCAGTAAAGTTGTGGAAGAGTTTCCTCCCCAAAAGGAAGAACTTCATTACTTGGGTGAAATGTTTTCTGCCATACAAAATCGAATAGCTCATGAGGTTATCATGTGGTATAACCCATTTTATGACGACCCTAGGAAAGAAATTTTAGTTGAAGATTTTGTTGAGTTGCCCATAGCTAAAGAGGAACCTCTCCAACTTGTGGCTAAAGGTATGTCGGATCTCCAAACCCGACAAGGCACAACCATGGTAAGCACTATAAACCCAAGGTGTGTACATTTAGATACTTTAATTTCTTGGTTGTTTAAAATTGGATGGTTTGAAAGTTATTTGGATAAGAGTGCTAATTTATCTTGGTTGCTTAATATTAATGAACAAATTAATCTCTTTGACCTGTTTAAAAATAAAGCTTCTATTATGTCATCTCTTGATTTTTCAAATTGCCTTAGTAAGCAAAATTATGACTTATTGAACTTTATGAGGATGAGTCTTCCGTGCTTCAACAATATGTTGTATCATTTTAAAAGGTTCATAAAATTTGTTTTACCTTTTTGTGGTATGAGACTTATTATTGAAGTTAAACTTTTTGAGTTCATAACCACCTATTTTTGGAAGAATAGTGAATTTAAAGTCTTGATTGAAGCTTATTTGTACATTTTCGTAGGGAAGAATTTGTTATGTTGGTTTGGCATTGATAATGAATATTTTACTTTTCGATTTATTGGTGATAACTTGTTAACCGAACTTGATTCATATGTTGTAGAAAATGAGTATTTTTCTGTTTTGAGTACTAAAATTAAAGAAAATTTTTGGAGAACCTCATGGTTTCCCAAACCTCTAACGGAAGATGCCAGCCAAGGGGCCACATGTGAGCCAATTATTATGACTAATACAAGGTATGTATCTCTTGACCATCTACTTAATTGGTTATTTAAAATTAATTGGATGGAAAATTATTTTGATAGTTCATTAAAGGTTCCTCATATTTTGCATAATGGTTGGGAAAACTGATATAAATTTGGATCTTTCTTGCATTCATCTTCCCTTGCGACATTCCTCTAGTTTCGTAAAGATTATTCTCTGCTTAAATGACATGAGGCTATTGGATAAATTTAGAATCATTGAGATAGAGAATTATGACGATAATTATGTTGTTTGGATTACTTGGGAGTTTATTTTTAACGAATCCATACTTGACTCACCCATGTTCCGTAAGTTTCACTTGCCAAGCTATGACTCTTATTTTATCTCTCGGAATGTTTTATCGAATCACTTAATCACTTGGTTACTTAGGATTGGATGGTTAGATGATTATTTTATTCGTGTTATTACTTTGAATGTTTGTGATCAAACTCCTCTCATTCGTGCTAATATTATATGCAATTTTAAATGTCATTTATCGAAGCATGATTATGAAATTATGAAAAGAACTAGGAAGAGAAATGTTGTTGATATCATTTTGTTATTAATGTGGATTGAATATTATTGGTGGTTAAAGGGCTTACAATTATTTGCATTGATGAATGTTTACTTTTTAACTCTTTTTAAATTCAAAATAGTTAGTTCTAATTTTGAAGAAAACCTACTTCGGGCGGACCAACCATTAGATTTGAGGTCACATCTTCATTCACCCGGAGAGGATGATGTGCCTACGATTCCTAACCGTCAAGTACAAGCCAAGGTATGTATTTTGACTATTTTATTTACTAATTGGTTTGTGAATTTTGTAGGAAAAAGGGTTACTTAAAGCTTGGAATTTTAAAGAGGGAATTTGTCTTCCCTTCATCAATTGTGTAACCAAACTAAGTGCATAATTTTTAGTTTAACTTTAATTTGGCAAACATTGGCCTTTTATGTAATTTGGACAAACATTTAGTCCTTATATTTAGTCATGCATAATTAGGCATTTAAGGGTAGATTGTGTGGTTAGGATTAGTTGGTGGCATAGGTGTTTGGTAAACCCATGGGCCATAAGAGCAACAAGTCCATGATCAATTAAAGAGGAAACTGGGCCATACATGATCCACTTAGCCCATGAGAAGATTGGTTTATAAGGAAAAGGCCCATAAGCTTCACGATGAAGCTGCAGCCCACTTAATTCTCAGCCCATCACATGAAGCAGCCCTATTGATTTCAACCTGCTCCTCAACCTCACGAAGAAGTCCAACGAGCACTTTAGCGAAGGAGGCGATCTTCAGATGATCTTCAGCAAGCGACCACGGAATCAGAGATCGACGGTGAGCACTCTGCGAGCGCACAGATTGCTCACCTGGACTAGCTGACCAACTGAAGCCCTTCTTTGCTCCAAGCGAGCATACTCGTCAGCAGAAGCTCTCCATTTCGCGAACGCCAGCAGAAGACGCCCTCCAATGGCTAGTTCCTTCTCTGGGCATTTCCAACCCTAGCCACCTTAGGTATTTAAGCATCGCTTTTAGTGTTTGTAAAGAACTTTTTTGATCAATATAAACCTATTTTCCCTCTCTGAAAATCTAGAAGGATTTCTGGTTGCCGTCAAGGTAAGCCACGACGGTTCTGCCGTGAGGAGTGTGCCTCCATTGATCATCAGTCTTACAGTGGCTGTGATCTCTTAAATTTCCCTCCCTCTCTGTTATCAGAGTTTAAAAGGCTGAGGATGAAACCGGGCCCAGCAGCTGTTGCCTTTCCACGGGAAGGCATGCACCGAGAAGCATAACATGAGATAGCTTCTCGGTCAGCCAAGGGTTTTACACATTCTGTTTTTGAATCATTTCTACTACATTCTCCGCTGGAAGTGCCATCCATTTATTTGTTCTGTTTTCCTTCCCATTACTTTGTCATCTCCCCCACTAAACATCCCACAATTCCAATAAAATATTCACTATATTAATAGCGAAGTAATCCCGACCAATAATTCAAGGGATAATTCCATAGCCAAAATGCCGGGTGTTACATTAATAGAATTTCTACTAATTTGCATACTACTCATTTACTCTCTAGTGATCAAACAACACATGAAATTGCTAGTTTATATTCTTCTTATGAATATAAAATTTTAATGTTAGTCGTTCACATCATTTTTCACATGCTAGTTCTAGTAGTGGTGATGGAGCTATTGTAACTCCACAATTTGGTATTCATAATATTTGGAACTAATTAGATACAAATGTTTATTCTATGTCTATGTGAAATGAACTAGATATTTATTTTGACACTTGATATCAATTTTTCACGATGAAAATTTTGATATTTTAGATTGGTGGAAAATGTTTTCCACTACATATCATATTCTTTTTATATTGACACGTGATCTAATAACGCCTATGATATCTAACGTAGCATCCAAATCTGCTTTTAGTGCAGGTCGACGTGTGTACGTTGAACGCCAAGGAAGACTTCCGCTTGATCTCGTGGAGGTACTCATTTGCATGAAGGATTGGAACGACACCATTACAAGAAATCAACAACGAGAGGACGAAATACTAGAACACTTTAAAAATTTGGACGTTGAAGACTAGCTTTTTATTTAAATTTAGATATATTTTAATTTGAATTTTGAAGTAATTTTTTAACTTGTAATTTCTTTTTATATTTTGTACATGATTGACAATTACATAGGTGCCACCTGGTTGAGATGAATCTAATTTCTAGTGATGCAAGCATCAAGTTTATAATGAATATTATATTTTTTTTATATATATTTGTCTCAAATAATTTTTTTATAATTACAAGTCATTTTTATAGTAATTAAATAATTTATTTTAGACGACTAACTATCATATTTTAATATTACAATAATAAATATTTATTTTAGTTTTAATAACTAAATTTAAAAAAATCTATAATATATTTATATAAAATAATTTTATTTATGTATGCTGGGCTCGTTAAACTCGACTCGTTGGGTTTGCTCTGCTCTGCTCGGCTCGTGGCTCGTGAGCTGGCTCGAGTTGAAAATTTTTTATGGTACGCTCGTTAGACTTGCCAGACTCGTTAGGCTCGCCAGCTCAAGGAGCCGAGTCTTCCGAGGCTCAGTTCGGTGAGCCGGGTCTTCCTAGGCTTGGCTCATTTAACATATCTAGCAGTAATGTGGTATGAAACATCATAATCAACTATCCAATGAGGATTCTGACGTGTAAGGTTAACACTGCTATCATCGCAGATAATAATCATATCTCCATCTACAGTTGTTGTTGTATTAGTATCATCTATCTTTCCATCTTATTTCAGATTTTTTTTTTGTTCTCTCAATCATTTTCTACGTTTAGATTTTTTCGTCCTGGATTTTTATATTGGAAACATTCGAAGTCATTCCTTGTCTGAGACTTCCCTCGTGATCTGTCATTTTTGTCATAGCTCTTATGGTTCCTACTCTTACTCTTACCTCGTCTCGCTGAACCTAACACCTGACTCTATACAGTTAGTCATCATTCGTTTCTTCTGTCATTCAACATACTTTCTTTCACCATCTTCAAAGTGAGAACACTATCTGGAGCATATTTGCTAAGAGAAACAACAAGAGTTTTTCAACTATCAAGCAATGAACTAATCAAACACAAATCATATATCTCATCATCTAGTTTCATGTCAAGTGCTGCCAACTGATTCAGAATTCCCTGAAAAACATTCAAGTGATCAAAAATTGGAGTTTCATCTGTGTATCGGAGATACATCAATTTCTTGAAAAGAAAATTTTTATTCTGTGCATTCTTCTTTTCATACAACTCCCTCAAAGTTTCTCAGACTTTGCTGGCGTTTGTCTAATGGGCAACATGCTGATAAACGCTATTATCGACCAACTGTCGAATTTTGCCAGTGGCTTTCCTATTCAACTTGGCCCAATCCTTTTCAGCCATCTTGTTTGGTTTAAACTCTCCCAAAATCATGTCTTCATAATCCACACAACATAATAAGTCTTCCATTCGTGACACCCATATCGAGTAATTGGTAGCTGTGAGGTTAATCATAATATTGCTACTGTTGCTAGGCTCTTTTATTAGATAAACATAAGAATAGCCACTAAAGCAACTTAATGTTCTGATACCACTTGTTGAGAAAAAAAAAACCAATACTAACTCTCGACACCGAGAATGCACATCAGAATAAAATATTTTTTTCCTCTTTGTGTAATCCAATAGGCAAAGCAAACCAACCAAAAGCAATAAGTGAAAATAGATCACCCAAAAGTAACGAGATTTGCAACACCAATTTTTAGCATGGAAAACTCTCAAAATAAAGAGTAAAAAATCACGGGACCTGAGGCCACTTAATCAAACCTTTCACTATATCAAAATAATGGTACAACCAAAGTTGTCTCTAGATTGTCAAACTAGAGGCATACAACAATTTCATCAAGACTAAACAATAATCTTATAAGAAAACAAATAGTAAGAGAGGATAAATAAAATGGTACAAAACTGCAGTCTCGTTTTAACCCTACCTAACAATCTTAGAAAAGCACAAAATACAATCTCCACCGTTTAGAATGTACCACCGTATGTCTAAACCCAATGTCAACATTTCAAGACAATCCAACTGTTGAAGCTTCAAAAAACGGAATTAGTTTCTAGGTGCTCCTGAAAAATCCAAAAATCATTTTGCTTCTCTCTTATCTCCTTTTTTTTTTTTATCACTCTAGGATTTCTTTAGACTCAAAGCCTTATATAGTATCAGCTCAAAATATGGGTCGAGCCCAACAACAACTTCATTGAATTTAGTTTTGAGGTGAAGAATTTATTCGGTATATATAGATAAGAACCTGTATTTTAGGAATTAATTGAAGCAACTTCTTCTGACTCTTCTCTCTAACATCTGGACCTTGAATGGCTAAGTCATCATTAGTGAGAATCTCACATTCCCTAGCTATGGCCTTTGCTGTATTGATATTATCTCCCCTAACAATTCTCGATGTTCTACCTATTGAACGACATGAATCTTTTATGGCGGGACTAACAGGATCTTTGATGCCCACAATTCCTATACAATTAAAGCCAGTCTCCAGAATAGGATTCTCTACACAAAATCCATCTCAAGGTCCATATAGGAAAGACATGGAGTTCGGAGATCCTCGTTTGCTAGCTGATCGATTTTGTTGTTGAGATGCTTAATTGATCCTTCATCAAGGGGCACAATCTCACAACTTGATTGATGTCCTTGTTACAAGCAACCATGATTATTTCCAAAGCACCCTTAGAATGAGCTCTTATGCCGCCTTCGGGAAGTTCGATTAATACTCCCATTTTCTTTTCTAAAGAGTAGAGACTTTGATAAGTTTATATGCTCCTCACTAGGTCTTAAAATCTCCATCGAGAGATAAACCAAATTCAAAAAATGCGGTCTCAGTTGGTGTTCTCAAAATCTCAAGCTTGCCGTCTTTGTTGACTAGCATTTTTTATTACCACTGTTCACTTAGAGTTCACTATTCACTTATAATTTAGTTTAGTTAGTTGTCTTATCTCTCTCATCATTTCTTTTATGAGATAGACATGTAAGGTTTTTGTTTTTCCAATGAGATAGAATACACAGAACAGAGAAATCATTTTCTTCTTCTTCTCTCTGTCTGTCATCGCCTTTCCATCGTCTTCTTCCTCAACTCCATCTTCTTTCTCTTCTGCAACTTCATCTGCTTCTCAGTTTGTCAACTTGGTATAAGAGCTAAAAAGATGGCGTCTTCCAGCTCCACGATTTCTTCCTCCTCGACAGTCCCTCTATCTTCTTCCCTTCCTCTGTTCTCCTCTTTAAATCAAACTCTTACTATCAAGTTAGACAATACTAACTACCTTGTATGGAAGACTCTGCTTCTGAATGTGGTTATCACAAATGGAATCGATCATCTTCTAGACGGTTCTTGTCCATCATCTTGAAAAAACAAAATTTTGTCATTACCCTCCCGATGCCCAGCCAGATGCAGGCTAACGTTGTCACTCAGCGTCCCTTCCAACCAAGGTGGAGTCCTCGGTAAACTACCCTATTCCGCCCTAATTTCTCGTCTGTTCAGCACTAGAACGGACCCGGTTTAAATTCCCAACGAAACTCATGGCGCTCGCCATGGCCCAACTAGTATTTCAGACCAAGGTGCCAGATTTGCAATAAATTGGGCCATTCGGCCCCAACCTTTTACCACCGGCTTAATACCTCTTACAGACCACTTGCCCCCCAAGCCCACTATACCTAACCTTCATCAGCTCTAAATTTCACTCCAGCCCATGCCCAAGCAAATTTTACCAGCTCTCCTCTCCCTTTAGCTCAGTCAACTGGAATCTTACCGACACCCTTCGCCCCTGCGCCTGCCACACCGTGGTTACTCGACTCTGGTGCAACCCATCATTTCACGCAGCAATCCTCCATCCTCAACCAGCTTTAGCCGTATTCTGGTCCCTCCCAAGTCGCCACTATTGACGGTAAATTTCTTAAAATCTCTCAAATTTGTTCCACGTTTATTCTGACTTCACACCGTCTACTCAAATTACACATGTCTGCCACACTCCATTTTTTTTTTTTT
>CM039504.1:15400227-15428697 GCA_022432975.1 Begonia masoniana
CCTACGCAAAAAAGAAAAAGAAAAGAAGACAAAACACTTGACAATTCAAAATGTTTAAGAAAAACTATAAATTCCATTGAGAGATTGAGCAAAGAGGAGAATATAAGACCTTTAAGTAGATGTCTATGGCTCTATACATTCCGTCTTCGATAACCCGCGCTTGTTCAGGAATTAGTTCGGCTATATTGACGAATCTAGTTACAGGTAAGTTCCGGTCTGTAGCGATTTCAGCAAGATAATTCTCCGTTAGCTTCCCCACCCTTTCAATGTCGCTTGTGGGAGGAGAAGCATACCCTTCGTCTCCATTACCGCCCGATCGATTCCCGTTGATCTCGTGTTCAAGATAATTTATGATGATCCGCTGAACAGTATCGACATCAAACAATGTATTGCCAGTAAAGAAATACGAAGGAATCAAAAGATCGTCAAGAACAGCTTGTCCTAATTGCATTCCCATTCGATTCTCCAAATCTAAACGACAAGCTACCGTCGTCTCAAGATATATAGCCGCTCGAAGCAACATTGAAAGAAAACTAACTGATATCGCATTTCTCTTCCTGGGGAGAAGACTCACTATAGTTTCTAGAATAACCCTTTTCTCATGTTCTTGTTGAGGCTCAATTTTCTTCCTCCCTTTGCCAAACACTTCCTGCATCAGGAAAAAAAAAAAAAAACAATTAGCCTCAATCCGAACGAGACTATCGAATTGTTTCGGTTTGAGATCTCACCAAACCTCGAAGAGATTTCTGCGCGTAAAGCATGAGTACAGGGCCAAGAGCAAATTGTTTGAACCCTCTAGCCATCATAGCGATAAGAACTCGTTGAAAGATATCAATTCGAAGAATGGTTAAATCCTCTGCCCACCAATCGACAATCGGCTTCTGTTGATTGGCCATGGAAGAAATCAACCCTCTATTGCCGCCTTCGCTTCTTCCCGAGCTTGACATACAGAGTTGGCTATCTTTGCAGGCTATGAAGGCAATCGAATCTATACATCTCCCAACTAATTTCACTTTCTCTGCAATTGGAAGCAGATTCTGCGAGAAACTTAGAACAGTGACAGCACCAGTAAGACTTTTAAGTGCAACTTCATTCAAGTAAGCTTCAGTTCTTCCAATTAAATTTCCAACCGAATAATCTTCGGTCATTTCGAGATACTCAGCCACGCATCGGAGCATCGCAATGTTTTCGGTGCTGATTTCGAAGTTAATTCCATAGCAAAATTTTGCAGCCAGTTCAAAGGCTTCTGGCCCTCCAGGAATATCAGCCAGTTCAATAGCAGCAACATCAGCATCAGTAGATTCTGAGACATATTTTCTAATGTGTCCACATTTTGAAACCAGTGGGAACTGCAATGAATCAAATTCAAACTGGCAAAGCTCAAAAGGGTTTAAAAAATAGATTAATCTAAACACTCTTCCTAAGAAGACAATCCACTCTCTCCCCACCACCCCCCCCACCCCCCCCCCCCCCCAACAAAAAAAAAAAGGTAATTTGAGGAAGAAGTCTACCTTGTGCAATGAAAAAGAGACTTCCCCAACATGAACAGTGACATCACTGGGAATCTCCTGAGAAAAAATCCTGTAAAAATTCAAGAACCCACTTCGGTTTGTTCTCTGTAAGAAAGAATCCGACCAAAGACTGCTAAAAAAAACAGATTTTTACCACTCGCTGGTTCTCTTCATTGAAGAAGAAAGAAGCTCTTTTTTGGAAGACATGTTAAGAGAAGAGGATGAAGCTGCCGCCTGATTAAGATCCACCATGACAGAAACGGAATAATCTCATTCATAATCATTTCAGCATCATAAAAAAACAGTCAGAATATCCACCCTTTCGCTCATCAACTTTTTTGTTTTTTTCTCTCGAGTTAAAACCAGAAGGAGAGAGAGAGATTGAGAAACGGAAGCTCAGACTGGAACCCAATTTGTATCAATCATCCATTTTCAGCCAATAAGCCTCACGAACAATCATCACAGACCCCATGTGAATTACCCAAAGAGGGCATTGAAACCAAGGTCGAGAACGAGAAGAATGGGTATTATCAGAATCACCAAGGGCAGATCAGACACTAAGGATACGGAGCTTACAGCTTGTGGTCTGGGTTTAAGTGTCTTGGAGGATGAGATAATTGGATGTTTGGTGGCAAAACAGCCGAAAATTTCCACGTGGGAAAGTAAAATAATTTCTATCCACAAAGATAAACCTTCTTCTGTCAAAGAACTAGTTGTAAATTCCGAGGTTAACAGCGGTTGTTTTTTTTTTAGTTTGTCAAATCTACGAAGATAAAGTAAAGTGAATTCAGCTAATCACCTGAAATTTCCCTTCTTTTACTTGTGTTCTGCAACCCTTTTGAGCTTCCTTCATTTTCGAGCTAATCTGTTGCCAAGAACAGCCATTGTCAATAACCATAAAAATCCGATTTTTTTTTCATTAACTAATAAAGTACAGAAGAAAGGGAAGTACCCAGAAGCTCTGCAAGTTTTTGTAATGAAAAGGAACAAAAAACAGACGACCTTCTGAGAGAGTCTGAGCCAGTAATGGTTACTTACCCTAAGTGAGTGAGTGAGTGAGAGTGATGGGTTCTTCTCCGAGTCTGATGAACTTAAATGAAGCAATTCCTCTTGTATACATCAATGGCTGGCCCTCTTGCAGTTTGTCCCTTCACATCATGCAATCCATCAATAGCTTACCCGCAATTTCATTGACATTTTTCTACCAAAATATTAAACTTGGAATCAAATCTAACACCGACCATCATGTTTTAGATTTGAGAAGAGAGAATGGCGTAGAAAAGTCGAAGCAAACAGAGACGAGATTCTGCAGTCTACATTTACTCCTCGCTGCAGAAATGAAAGACGTGACTTCTCACTACCAAACTTTCTTTGATTTTTCTCTCTTTAGTTTTCATGGAGAAATACAATTGATAAATCTTTGGTAAAGTTATAAGACATAGTTAGAGTAATATATGTGATTAAGTTTAGACTGAATTTACAATGAGTGGGATTCTTTAATTTGATTTATTGATATTTTATTTTTACTATTTATAATTTAATTTATTTATTACAATAGTTAAATATTGAGGTTTAAACACTTCGTTCACGAGGTAATATTATAGTACAAAATTACAATGTAAGTATAAAATTATTCCATCTAAATATATAGAGTAATAATTATAAAATCCTCAAATTTTTACAATTTAAAAAAAAAAACTAATATTTTCTCTCTTTCCTTGCGTCTCTCTTTTCATCTCTCTTTTTTTTTCTCTCTGTCGTTGTCATCCTTTCTTTCTCTTTTCCATCTCTTGAAAGACACTTTCAAAGGCCCGGCAGAGATGTGTCAAAACCTTCACCATAAAATCGACAGGTCACATTCCAAGCTTTAATTTAATACATTATTCGCGATTTTGGCCAGGTCATTTAGAAGAACAGAACTTCCGCATTTTTTATCCAGAAAAGTTTAGACTAAAAAATTTAAAAGTTTTTTTTTTTTTTTTAATTTAAACCCCCCAAAGTTTGTTTTTTTTTTGAAAAAAATTTCAAAATTTACTATTGAAAAAAATCTTGAAATATTATAAATATTCAATTTGAACCTTATAATCCGGATTGGGTACCAGCCTCCCCTTTTTTTTGCAATTAATTTAAAAATAAATACCAAACGATATTCAATTTACTTGAATTTTTACCAAATATTCATCACATCATTGTAAGATAATTTGAAATTTTCTTGATTTTCTAATACATGTACGATTTATTATAATTGTTTTATAAAATAATTAACTAAAATTATAATAAATCGTACAAGTGTTAGAAAATCACGAAAATTTTTCTTATGATGTGATGAATATGTAGTAAAACTTTAAAGTAAATTGAATATCGTTTGATATTTATTTTTAAATTAATTGCAAAAAAAATGGGAGGCCGGCCGGTTTAAAAATAAATACTAAACAATATTCAATTTACTTTAAATTTTACCACATGCTCACCACATCATGAGAAAATAATTTAACACTTTTCGTGATTTTCTAACACTTGTACGATTTATTATAATTGTTTTATAAAATAATTAACTAAAATTATAATAAATTGTACAGTGTTAGAAAATCACGAAATTTTTCAAATTATCTTCCCATGATGTCATATATATGTGATAAAAATTTCAAGTAAATTGAATATTGTTTGATATTTATTTTTAAATTAATTGCGAAAAAAAGGGAAGCCGACCGGTCCAATTAGACCGGTTGGTTGATAACTCTAAATTTAGAGTTATCTTTTACTATTTTTAGGTAATTTAACTTGTATGATTTGAGTGAATTGTAGAAGAAATTAGTGGAATTTACTACAATTGTTACATAACGCTGCAGTATCAAGGCATTGATTTAATTTAATATATTTCATGCATATTATCTATTAAAAGCAGATTTTTCTCATTAATTCGAATGTTATATTTTCTTATTTGAATGCAAAGTTAATAGCAGAAAAAATCAAATTTAAAGGCTGAAGAATCTCGAAGAGAGAGAATAAATCAATGAAGGAGATTATTGTTACCAAAAATGAAGGACGGAAATCAAAGAGAAAATGGAGAAATATTGGCTGAAAAATGACTAGCAGAGTGGATGACAGAGCAGAATGGACGACTAGCAGAATGGACGACTGGCAGAATGGACTACTAGCAGAGTGGACGACAGCGCAGAATGGACAACTGGCAGAATGGATAACTAGCAGAATGAATGACTAGCAGAGTGGACGACAGAGCAGAATGGACGACTGACAGAATGGACGACAGAGCAGAATAGACGACTGGCAGAATGGACGACTGGCAGAATGGACGACTAACAGAGCAACACAAATAAAGCAACAGATGATTTAGAAGAGTGGACGACAATAAAGAGCAAATCAAGAATATTTTACCATAACGATAAACCGTTGATCAAGGGAACAGACTGGAAAGAGAAAAGAAAGACGATTATATATTTTGACTGCTAAAAAGTGAAAAAAAAGGGATCTGGATCTTCAGCAAGGAACCGAAAACATTTTTCTTCAGCTTTCTTCTTCTTTTTCTCTATTACTGTTACTGTTCTTATAAAAATTTTAGTTTTTAATTTTATTATGTTTCTAGGCTAAATTTTCTTATTTTGGTTAGGCAAGAGAATACTCTTTATATGTTTTTATTCTGATATATGAATGTTACGTATTTTTCATTGCACAATTGCTCATGGTTTTTATTGCGTAAATTAAATTGTGTCAATAGACATATTTAAATTCACATGTTCATATTGTATCGATAGGTAAATAGGAATTTAAGATGCATGAGTAATTAAATAAATTAAAATTATTGCAAAGTAGCTAACATTAATTTATTTGGTGTTAAGAATAGGTTTACATGAAAATTCAGATTAAGTTTTTATCTTTTCAAAGTCGAAAAGAAAATTCTGAAATGAATTTACCTAGGCAATTCGACGAAACCCTAGAAATATTATGAATTCTTGCTGTGTTGTGACTAATGCTGTAGTATTGCTGTAGCATCAGTAATAATTGCATGTAAAGAGGAAATCGATCTTAACCAAGGATTTTCCCATAATTATCTTTTTAAATCATTTTTATCTTTAGTCTTATTTAATTTTGAGTAATTTTAGTTCATCATTCCTTATTAATCATTTAATTTCAATATTTCCATCTTAATTTTATAGAAATTCATAGCAATTTAAACTTACTTTAAAATATCCTCGTGGGATCGATATCTTATATACTACTTGATTACGATATGTGCACTTGCGTAAAAGTGTAAAATCACTAACACCGGCCTCTCCGCGAAGGCCGGTACCCAATCCAGACTATAAGTTTCAAATTGTCTATTTCCAATACTTCGAGGTTTTTTTTGGATGAATAGTAAATTTTGAGGTTTTTTTAAAAAAGAATTCAAACTTTGAGGTTTAAATTAAAAAAAAATTAAATTTAAATGTTTGTCGGTGACAATTCTGAACTCCGACCTTGACATTCGACCTACCATTAGAAAGCTCTTGATGAGGAGAATTGTTTATAGCCATAAATCGCTTGAAACTGTAACGCCCCGAGTTATCTGAACCCGGTTCGTTACACAAAAGTTCGTACATGACTAAGAAATCTCAACTGTATTATTTTTTTTAAACTTTGCTCAACATTCAACATTTGACATAAGCTAAAATCTCAAAACATTTAAAATTTGAAGCGGAAATCTTTTGGACAACAATAGAGTTAAACAAAACTATGAACATTGTTTGAAATGTAAGAGATAAACGGCTAAAAAGAAATAGAAGTTTAAATCGTGAAATACTTGGGAAGTCGCAGAAGTCAAACGCATCTGTCGATGGATAAAGTCAACGGAAGAAGCAGAAACAGCAAATAGAAGGCTTCTACCGATGACGTGGACCAGAAGAGTTGGAAACAAAAGACATCTCTCGGTGGACTGCATCTACCGATGACGTCAGCCAGATAAATCAATTATCCAACATCAACCTATCGCAAAATGACAAGCATAATACCCACTCATACCGGTAGTGCAAAATCTACATCTTCCGATAGAATTAAACCTACATCATCCGATGGCTTTTCTGAAGACATCTTCCGATAGAATTAAACCTACATCATCCGATGGCTTTTCTGAAGACATCTTCCGATAGAAAACAGAGCGACATTTCAACTATTTCTTGCTATGCAAGCACAACTCTAAGTACAGAAAAGAATTTACTTATTTCACCACAACCATTCAAAAACAATTCAAATCATTGCATTACTCAAGTCCAGTATAATCCAGTGTTATAAACCAACGGAATACTATTATCAGAAAAGTCTCAAAGTACTTTTTGAAAATATCAAAGCAACTTCTATCATCAGAAAGTTTAACATACTCAAATTGAAATCATTGTCCACTAAACCTTCACAGCCACTGACATCAGTTAAACCGCCCCATCAGATGCCAGATCGATGCCTGATTGCACCCCTCCAACCTGCCTAGTCCTCAACCAACTCAGAGAATTTACCTGCGGTATCCTCAACACCTACATCACAAAACTCATCTATTAGCCTAATGCTAAGTAAGTAAAGCAGTAATTAAATGAAATGCTGAAACATAAAATTCCTAAACATGCAATTTCTACTTTCTCATCTCAGTTGCATTCACGTTCATTCATAAGCTGATCTAATCCCTCGGTTCCCTTGGGAAGTGGATCAATTTTCCCAATGTTATACATCCTCTACTCGATTAAAGGCGGATGAATTCCCTTAATAGCTGATCTGATCCCTCTGTTCCCTTGGGAGTGGGATCAATCCTCCCAATGTTATAAATCCCTTCATAAGTTAAGGGGTGGATTAGTTCCCTTAATAGTTTGTCTGTCACATTCAGTTCATGCCTTACCATCCTTACATGGAAATTCATTTTCGTAATCTTTTAAAAAAAACATGATGCATGACATACAAAATCATTTACAAGATACATAACCCTACTGTTTTGTGATGTAGGCCCGAAGGCACATGCATACTTTACTTACCTGGCTTCTGGAAATTGTCTGGTCGCTAGCTACTTCGGAAATCTGCTCACCTAAGTTCATAACAGAATATAAATCAAAACTTCACTAAACCTCACCAAGAATCAGACAGTGGTTCGAGGAATCTAGTTAGAAACTCTACTACCCGAGCATTCCCCCTTTATCACTAAAACCTTTATCTACGCTCAATCTCAGCATCCTCAAAATCCTCACATTGTACTCCTTCAGGTATTTAACCACTATATCATAAGAGAAATGAGGAAAACTTACCTAAGTCGAAGGAGAATCGGGCGAGGAAAATCGCCTAGAGAGCTCGGCTGCTTGAGCTGAAGACCCGAAGAGAAAGGTATGAAATGGTGGCGGCTACAGTGCATTAAACCCAATCCCTCTTTCCTTAAATACGTTATCCACTAATAAAAATGTAATTTACTCTAATGCCCTTGTCTAGTCTAATCATTCAATAACCCTACTTAAATTATTGACTAATAAAGTGTATACCATTAATAATAAAAGAGCTGGTTCGATAGAACCGGGTGTTACAGAAACGATGGCCGAAAGTGGTTTCTAGAGCCTCTTCTGAAAACTGCTACATGCCACTTAAATCTCAAATCGGTTGTTCCAGGCGTCGTCTCAGAAAACTGGCACTGCCGTTGGATTCAAAAAACACAACTAATTTTGTTCTGATCCATTGTCGTCGCCGTTATTAAAAAATTCACCATAAAACGGGGTTGAAAATGATAACGTGTTGCTGATGTCAGCATGATATGGTGTTGAATCTCCTCATCGGGCGTTGACCGCTAATCTGACAGGTGAGTTAACTTTGACCATTAATTGTTGACTTTTTGGCAGAAACTTTGACTGTCATTTCAAACTATCTAGCAATGCCAAAAAATTTAATGGTTGTCAGGACCCGACTTGAAGAACCCCGACGATTAGGATTCCCGAGGTGAAAAATGATAATAAATTATGAGTTTTCAATTTGTATGGATACGTTTGTATTGTTAATTAATCCCGTCTGGATTGCACCTATCATCTTAAAATAAGATATCTCCAATTTTATATCCAAACAGTTTATATTCCCAATCAGACATCAAACATATAATCTCAAACAATATACATATTCCTGACCAGTTTTTCAAATATGTATTCATTAAACATTTATATATGTACATCATTATCAGAGTTTTCTAATGGAAGCTATTACAAACAAAATAGGTCACACACACGTAACCGTTCAAAAGAGTTTATAAAATTTTTAAACTATCTATCCTGGTCCCAATGTAAAAAAAAAAAAAAAAACCATCTACCTCGATGGTTTATCTTATGCATCTTCTAGTTCTTTAAGTTATCTTTGTTTTCCCATCTCGATGAACGATCTCGTTATCTGAAAAATATGAAAATCCACAGAATGAGTTTTACGCCTAGTAAATAAGTCTAAGAGCTAGAATAGCTAACTCAGACTATATTACACTATCTAGGACCACACTCCATTTTTCACTTATTATTGATTATTTTTTAAATCAATTTGTTTTGATTTGAAATTCATATCATTTATATAAAAATGCATGCATGTTCGTATTCGAACCATTTAAAAATCCATATCATTAACCACAGTTTAAAATCATTCTCAACAAATAAATAAATTTTATCCAATTTAAAATAAATATTTCACGATTTAAAGTCATTTTTTCACAAAGCATTCAATGCAATATTTTAACATTCAAATTGATATGTCAAAAATGCAATCAACTCTAATTGATGCATATGATCATCACAAAACCCTACAAGTTTCCGAGCTTTCACCGGTAAGGCTGTAGGATCCTACACATTGCTTTTCCGCGATGTTTAGGAAATTTCAACCCAATGAGGACACATAGTTAATCTCTCAATCCTTTTCATAGTCACACTTATCGTACACAAACAGGTAAGTCCAGTTCAATAGGTTCTTTTGTTACCACGACTTCCAACTTCCTCATTCCTAAATGCATGCTTTAAAAACAGTTATAAAGCAATGTTATGCATGTTAAAATTAATGCAACTCAATCCACTCATGCAATTGATATTTTAAATCAATGCGTTCAATTCATATAAAACATAGTTTTCAAAATGCTACATTTAACAATTCAATATAAATCGAATTTAAACAACATTTCAATATATATCGTAACGCGTTATTTTTTATAGTTCAATATTAAATTTTCATAAAAACAATATCCATTATTTACTTTAATCTATCCAATCGTAACCAAATCACCAAATATCTAAACCTATATAGAATATCAAAAAATGAAATCTATCTCTACCTAGTAATGCATTAAATAGTAAATTAACTAATCTAATCGATAGATTTACTTACTGGATTGTCAGTTCCTTCACTTTAACCAAAAATCTCCTCTGAATCTATCAATTTTTCTAGCAAAATGATCCTCTCAACGAGCTGAATAACTTTTTCTAAAGGACGGATCGACAAAAATCACTTTTTCCCCTATTTTTCTTCTCTTTTCTCCCTTCTCTCTCTCTCTCTCTCTCTCTCTCTCTCTCTCTCTCTTCCTTTTCCTTTTCACGTACAACCACACAGAACATGCCACCTTAACACTTTTGCAACAGTGGGTTAATGGTTAATTATCTTTAAACCATTCTTGTCTCCTAAAAAATACTATTTTGCCCTTCAAACTTTGGTTTATTATAATAAAACCGAGTTTAATAAATCTTTAAACTCAATTAACCTTAATCTAATCCAAATTAGATAAATTTTAATCTAATTTTTATAATTAATCAAAATTTTATCAGAAAGATTAATTTTTTATACATTTAAAATTTAACAGAGGTGATCGATCAGCCACGTTATACTTTTTTTATTTTTTTCCAAAACTTCAAATTTTCAATTTTTAACGTATCATTTCTTCAACCCAACTTCTCCAACGTATATTTATACATTCTTTAAATATATATATAGTCGATTAAATTTTTGAATTTAAAAATTCAAACCATTTTATTGACAAAAGTCTGAACCATTACAATGGTCCATATTCCCTTACTCATTTCGACGTTCTGAATTCGTTGGTGACCTCCATTTGTTAAAATGCTATTTCAATCGTCAAACATGTATATAGAGTTGAGGTTTAAAACTTTATTTTTAGTATTTAATTTCTAAAATTTCAAATTTTAGTCAATAAGTGTTTAACATTGGATGAATTCTAAACTCCTAGTATTTAGGAAGATTCGAAAGTGAGAATATATGATTGGAACTTTTGAATTTTATTGTCGATACAAGAATAAACTGGTTATGTGTGAGGTTAATTGTCATTTATTTTCAATTCCGGTTCCTAGTCCCAAGTCTGAGGATTTTATGGATCACAATGCCTATTTTCAATAATGCATTTCGATTGATCAATAAAACTATAGTCGTCATTGAGGTTGGAACATCATTGTTTTCACAAATTTTATTCTGATATGTGTTCTTGTATGAAATGATGTGTTAATTTTATGACTTATCAATTTTGTTATATTATTTATTATTTTTCACTAGACATGTTTCTCCTGAGCATACATGTTACATTATTGATCCTCTTGGTCCTAATGTATTTTGGACCTGCAGATCTCTCACTAAGCAGGAACAAATACACGCGGAAGCAATAAATCGATCAATAAATTTTTGTTGTTCTCGGGTTTAATCGAAAACAACCAAAAACAGAGAACGTAAATTGAGTGGGGGATGGAAATGAAGTGGGTGATCGAGAAACCTGGTGAAACTCACTCAGAGGACTCCAATGAGATGAATGGACGTGGTAAAAGTCACTGTCGGCCCGTTCAGCAATTTTGGCACCATCAAGGTGGAAACAGCTTCAGCATAACAGCGATGAGGACGTCTTCGGATATGATGCATCGAAGGAACCCAGCTAGGATGTTACACACCTAACTTAGCAGAGAACGACAGTGAACCCGTTCGAATATGACACATCGAAGGAGAACTCTTACAGTTCGGATATAACACTCCGAACAGAGAGTAGGTTTCGAACCTCTCTGAAAATTGAAGAAAACTTCTATATAAACTCATTGATCTAAAGATGATTACAAAGTATTCAGAACAAAGATAAATAGCCTTCTGAATGATTGAGAGCTTCTGGAAGAAAATAGAAAAGGAAAAACTTCATCAACGGAAAATAGCTGTTGGGGACGATATAGCTGTTGGAGCGTCGACACTCTCGGCCATGTAAGAGCAACCTTACTGCCCGGTTCACTCAGCTGCTGCCCGGTTCCCTAATGTTTGGGTTCTTTGCTGCTGCCTGGTTTATTTTTTTAACTTGGTTCAGCTGTTGTTTGGTCTTTTGATGCCCAGTTCTCTTCTAGTTGTTTGCGCCATTTTCTCCGTCGGTGCTACACTCCCTTTTAGCCCGTTGTTTTCTCTTGTCAAGCTCCTTCTCCATGCTTTAAGATGGTATTTTCCAACAAAAATAACAAGCCGGTTACACGATAAATTGGTTAAATTACTTACCTGGGTTTGTGATCGATGAATAGGCCTCATAGGCGTATCAGTTGTGTAAACCAAATTTGATTGACCCATGAAAGGTTATAGTTTTCTTTACGCACATTTGTTGGAGGATGTGTTTGTTTGTGTTAACTATAGTAATAAGATAGCTGATTGTGTAGTGTTCCTAAGTGAAAAACTCTAATCTGATTAGGGTCTTTATTTTTGTGACTTTAGCGATCACCGAGTATCATTGTAATGGTTTGAATTTTTAACACTTTATGGACAATGATGTATTTGTGGATATTTATATAGATGAATATTATATAATTATAAGTTGTATTGAAGAAAGGATACATTAAGAAGTAAAATTTGACAATTTAGAAAAATTTTAAATTTCAAAACAAGGCCGATCGATCGCCTATCTAGTTGTATTGAAGAAATGATATATTAAAAGGTAAAATTTGACAATTTAGAAAATTGTTAAATTTCAAAACAAGGCCGATCGATAGCCTAAGATAGGCGATCGATCGCCGTTTTGGTCGAAATAAGGAGCTCAAACCCAAGAGGGTGCCGATCGATTGCCTCTGAGGAGCGATCGATCGACCCTTTCTGAAAAATGAATGGGTTTGGAACAGGAGCAGCGCCGATCGATCGGCTGATGCAGGCAATTGATCGGCTGTCAATTAAAAAAAAGTATAAAAATTATACGATTTTCAGATTTTAATTTCTATTAATTAAGTAAATTATAATATAATTAATCTAATTTAGGTTAGATTAAAACTAATTGTGGTTAAAGATTAATTAATCATGGTTATTTTGTGATTTTCTAAAAAATTGAGGGCTAAATGGTCATTTTAAAGGGATAAGTAAAATTAAAGGGTAATTTACCCTTACAAGACCTTTTAACTTGGTGAGGTGGCTGCCCTTCAAAGAATTACGTGAAGGAGAAGAAAGAAAAACTAAAGAAGAAGGAGGAGAAGGAAAAACCAGAGAATTAAAAGAGAGAATGGGAAAAGAGAGAAAAATGAGGAGAAATGGGGAGTTTTGGGAATTTATGCTTTAGAGAAAGTTGTTCATCTTAGTGAGAGGAGTATTTTGGTGCAAAAATCGATAGATTTGGTGGAAAAATTCGTGTAAAGTGAAGGAACCGACATACAGTAAGTAAATCTATCATTTAGAATAGTTAGTTTATGCTTTATTGCATTATTATGTGGAGATAGTTTAAATTTCTGTCTTAGTTCTGGATAGATTTAAAAATTATTATGATTAGTTGAGATTGGATAGATTGAAGTAATTAATTGATACGTTTTATGCAAATTAGATAATGAATTGTGAAAATTCTTTATTTCTGATTTTATTGAAATATTAAAACGTAAAATTTTGAAAACGAGGTTTACGTTGAATTGAACATATTGGTTTTAAATATCATGCATTGGTGGGTTGCGTTATTTTAAACGTGCATAGCATTGACTTTATCAATGTTTTAAAGCATGCATTTTAGGAAGGAAGAAGTTGAAAGTCTTGGTAACACAAGAACCCAATGGACTGGACTTGGCTCTTCGTGTGCGATGATTATGACTACGAAACTAAGTATGAGATTAACTATATGTCCTCTTTGGGTTGAAAGTCCTTAAACCTCGAGAGAAAGCAATGCAAGAGGGGTTTTACAACCCTACCGGAGAAAACTTGGGAACTTGTAGGGGTGTGTGATAGTCATATATGATCGGTTTAAAATGAATTGCATCTTGACATTTCAATTGAATGTTAAAAGATGCTTTTAGAAATTTGATAATAAAAAAAAGTTTGAAATCATGCAAACTTGTTTATATTTACATTAGATTGATTTAATTGTTGAAAAGGGTTTGAGCAGTAGTTGATAGATTTTTAGAAGGTTGAATACGAACTTGCATACATTTTATAAAAATGGCATGAATTTCAAAGCATGATTGTTTTAAAATTTGAAATTCAAAATAATCCTTGTTATGTGGAGGATGGAGAATGGTCCAGATAGTGTGGATAGTGTAACGCCCCGAGTTATCTGAACCCGGTTTGCTACTCATAACGCTGAACCGAACCATGACGTCTTGATGCTAAATTTAAAATTTCACTCGACAGCCAAAATTTGACTTTTTCTAAGACTAAATATATTTTAAAACTTGCAGCGGAAAATCAATTGGACATCAATGAAGCTAAGTAACCTGTGAAAACATTTTAAAATGACTGTTGGAAGTGTTAAGAGTAATTGGCTAAAAGACGTAAAACTTAAAAAAAATGCGGAATGCCCGTGAAGTTGCCGAAGTCGAACACATCTGCCGACGACGAAGTCAACGGAAGAAGCAGAAATATGAATTAGGAGGTTTCTACCGATGACGTGTACAAACAATGCACTACCATCTACCGACAAGCCAACACAACTACATCTGCCGATGAAGTCAACATAACTTCATCTGCCGATGAAGTCAACATAACTTCATCTACCGATAGATTTCCATCTGCCGATAGACGAGCACGCGACATCTATCGACAACGACATTACGACTCTTTCCGATAAGATTAAAATATACACTACATCTGCCGATAGCAAAACTACAGGTTTTGCGACTTGCACCTGCCGATGACGTCCGCCGGATGACTCCTTCATCCAACATCTGCCGATCGCTAGACGAGAAGACTTACCACTTTCATCTACCGATGACGTCAGCCGGATGACTCCTTCATCCAACATCTGCCGATCGCTAGACGACAAGGCTTACCACTTTCATCTACCGATGACGTCAGCCGGATGACTCCTTCATCCAACATCTGCCGATAGACTTCAAAACAACAATTCTGTTGTATGCCAAGAAAGCTCTGACTATCGAAAGGATTTAAGCATTTTACTAAGACCAATCAGAGACAGATCAAATCATTGCATCACTTAAATCCAGTAGAAAACAGTATTTTCAAAACCCAACAGATCACTTATATCAAAGATTCTCAGAATGTATTCAAAGTTTTGAAAACACTACTATCATAAAATTTTCAGAAAAGAAACATCTATACTGAACTAGTTACTCCCAACTCAACACCTGCAGCCATGGATTAAACCGCCTCAACAGATGACCAAACCGATGCCTGAAAATGCTCCTCCAACCAGCCTAATCCTCATGTTGGTCGGTAAACATACCTTCAGTAATTTCTTCACCTACATCACAAACTCATCTATTAGCCTATTGCTAAGCAAGTAGAGCAATGAATGAAATGAATTAATGAAACAAAAATTTCCCTAAACATGCAGTCTCTACTTTCTCATCTCAGTTGTATTCAAATTCATTCTCTGTTGATCCCTCTGTACGATGGGAAAGTGGATCAGTCATTCCCCAAAGCATACATCCTCTGATCTCAATTAAGGGGCGGATTAATTCCCTTAACAGTTAACTGGTCTGATCCCCCTGTAGGATTGGGAAGTGGATCACTTTTCCCAAAACCTCAATCCTCTGTTCTCAGTTAAGGGGCGGATTAATCCCCCTTAATAGTTGTTCTGGTCATCCTGCTCACACTTACCATGCGTTTCATGTAAATTCATTTTCGTAATCTTTCAAAAACATGATGCATGTCAACTCGAAAATAAACATACAAATCATACATAAATCCTACTGTTTTGTGATGTAGGCCCGAAGGCACAAACAAACTCTACTTACCTGGATTCTTGGAGAGTGCTCGGTTAGGAGCTTCTTCGGGATCTTTCTCACCTAGAACATAAACAGAACATTAAGTCAACCTGTACTAAACCTCATTCTAAGGCATTCAGAAAACCTAAGGGATTAGTTGGGAGTTCTGATCGCCAAGCATTACTGATTCTATGCTAAACCCGTATCTACTCACTTTCCTGATGAGTTCCCAAAATACATATCTAACACTTCCCCATACAATCTTCCTTAGTTACTAAGTCAAAAAAATCGACGTAGAAACTTACCTAGCTCGGCGAACGGACTCGGGGAAGGAAATCGCCTGGGAAGTCTGCTGGTTTGAGCTGAAAACCGAGAGCAAGAATGAATAGTGGCGGCTAAGCTCAATAAATTCTTTTTAAATAGGTTATCTACTAATAAGTTTTTAATTTACCATAATGCTCTTGCATATCCATTCATTAACCTAGTCCATATTTGCACATCTTAATTTGACAAATTAAATTGGGTTTAATGGAACCGGGTGCTACAGTCTACCCTCCTTAAAAGAATTTTGTCCTCAAAATTCAATACCTGAATAACTCTGGATGTTGGTCCATTATGTCTTGTTGGCGCTCCCATGTTGCCTCCTCTGTGTTCTGATTGTGCCACAAGACTTTCACCAGCGGCACTTCTTTGTTGCGTAGTACCTTTACTGCATAATCCAGAACCTTTACTGGCTTCTCCTCGTAGGTAAGTGTAGGTTGAATTTCAATGCTTTGCTGTTCAACAACTTGGGACGGATCCCGCACACACTTCTTCAACATAGAGACATGGAACACATTGTGGACTCCTTCCATAGAAGCTGGTAGCTGTAACTGATAGGCTGCCTTCCCAATCCTTTTTAGAATTGAGAAAGGACCAACAAATCTAGGATTCAGTTTGCCTCTCTTTCCAAATCTCACAACTCCTTTGAATGGTGATACCTTAAGAAAAACTTCATCGCCTACTTCGAACTCTAATTCTCTGCGTCTTCTGTCAGCATAGCTCTTCTGTCGGCTTTGAGCTGTTAAGATCCTCTGACGGATGAGGGCAACTTTCTCAATAGTCTGCTGCACGATGTCAGCACCAAGCAACTGTGCTTCACCAACTTCGTCCCAGTACAAAGGAGATCTACATTTTCGTCCATACAAGGCCTCATACGGTGCCATTCTTATTGTTGCTTGAAAACTGTTATTATAAGAAAACTCCACCAAAGACAGATACTTGCTCCATGAACCTTGAAAATCCAAAACACATGCCCGGAGCATATCCTCTAATGTTTGAATGGTTCTTTCCGATTGTCCATCTGTTTGAGGGTGAAAGGCTGTACTGAAGTTTAGCTGTGTGCCCATGGCTTTATGTAAACTCTTCCAAAATTTGGATGTGAATCTAGAGTCTCGGTCCGAAACTATAGTAGCTGGAACTCCATGTAGTCGCACAACCTCATGCACATACAATTCGGCTAGCTGATCCATAGAGTAAGTCATCTTGATGGGTAAGAAATGGGCTGATTTGGTTAATCGATCGATTATCACCCAGATTGCATCATGTCCTTTTACTGTTCTGGGTAATCCTACAATAAAGTCCATGGTTATCTGCTCCCATTTCCATTCAGGGAGTGGTAATGGCTGCAACATTCCTGCAGGTCTCTGATGTTCAGCCTTAACCCGCTGGCAGATCAAACATAGTCCTACATGTTCAGCAACGCTCCGCTTCATTCCTGGCCACCAGTAAGTCTGCTTAAGGTCTCTGTACATCTTTGTACTACCAGGATGAACGGAAAATCTAGAAGAGTGAGCTTCAGAAAGGATTTCATCACGAAGCTCTTTATTGGCTGGCACAAAATATCTATTCCTGAACTTAAGTATTCCATCATCAGTATAATTGAAGTCCAAATTGTCAGTAGAATCCATGCTCGACTTGAACTTTTTACACTCCTCATCAATGTCCTGGGTTTCTTTTATCTTTTCTAGAATGGTAGGTTTCAAGGAGATGGCAGAAAGCATAGCTGCTACATTGGACACAGTTTCTAGGTTAAACTTATGAAATTCAGTCTCTAAGGCCACCGGCATATCCAGAATCAAAGCTGAGGCTGACGGTATTACTCTACTTAATGCATCAGCCACCACATTGGCCTTACCAGGGTGGTATTTAATCTCAAAATCGTAGTCTTTAACAAACTCCAACCATCTACGTTGTCTCATGTTTAATTCCTTCTGCGTGAAAATATACTTCAGACTTTTATGATCCGAAAATATTTCACAAGTCTGTCCATACAAGTAGTGCCTCCAAATCTTTAATGCAAAAACCACCGCAGCTAATTCTAAGTCATGCGTAGGATAATTCTTCTCATGCACCTTTAATTGCCTAGAAGCATAAGCTATGACCTTACCATCTTGCATCAAAACACAGCCAAGTCCAATTTTGGAAGCATCACAATAAATACTAAACTTACCATTTTCAACAGGAAGGGTTAGTATAGGTGCATTGGTCAATTTCTGCTTTAAGGTTTGGAAGCTGGACTCACACTCCTCAGTCCAAGCATACTCTATGTTTTTCCTAGTTAAACGAGTGAGGGGTGTCGCAACCTTCGAGAATCCTTCAATAAACTTCCTGTAATACCCTGCTAACCCGAGGAAACTCCTAATATCAGAAGCATCCTTCGGTTGAGGCCATTCCTTAATCGCACGAACTTTGGCTGGATCGACAGATATTCCATCCACAGAGATCACGTGACCAAGAAAGTGAACTCTGTCCAACCAAAACTCACACTTGGAAAACTTAGCATAAAGCTGGTGCTGTCTGAGTATTCCTAACACCAAACTCAAATGCGTTGCATGCTCACCCTTATTTCTAGAATAAATCAAGATATCATCAATGAATACAATGACAAACTTGTCTAGAAACTCGTGAAACACTCTATTCATGAGATCCATGAAAGCTGCTGGTGCATTTGTCAAACCAAAGGACATAACCAAAAATTCGTAATGTCCATATCTCGTACGAAAGGCAGTCTTTGGTATATCCTCAGACTTAACCTTCAATTGGTAGTACCCCGATCTTAAGTCAATCTTAGAGAAAACTCGTGCACCTTGAAGTTGGTCAAACAAATCATCGATCCTAGGTAATGGGTACTTATTCTTGATGGTTAACTTATTTAATTCTCGGTAGTCAATGCACATGCGCATTGATCCGTCCTTTTTCTTAACAAAGAGAACTGGTGCACCCCACGGCGAATAACTCGGTCGTATGAACCCTTTTTCCATCAGATCCTCTAACTGTTTCTTTAACTCCTTGAGTTCTGCTGGTGCTAATCGGTATGGATTCTTAGATACTGGCTCAGCACCAGGATAGACATCTACTACAAATTCAATCTCCCTATCAGGTGGTAAACCCGGCAGGTCATCAAGGAAAACTTTAGAGAAATCTTGAGCTACTAGAACATCTTGGAGGCTCGATTCTCCTACCAGTTTTGTGTCCAAAACACTGGCTAGAAAGCATGAATACTCACTGCATAAGGAAGATCTAGCACTAAAAGCGGCTAAAACAGACATCCTCTTATCTTTCTTCGAGGCTTGGAAAGTGTGTCTTAAACCACCAGGGGGTTGAAAGCTAACTAAGCCAGTTCTACAATCTATCGTAGCATAGTGCTTAAACAACCAATCCATTCCTAAGATTACATCAAATCCCATGATCTCTAAAATAATGAGATCAGCAGGTAGGTTCTTACCTTCTACTGTCACTACACTATTAAGCAGCATACGACTAGAGCGCATGCGTTCGCCAGAAGGTAAAGCAACATTAAACATATGCTCAGAAAGTGAAGACTTAACGTCTAATTTATCAGCAAATGCAGACGCTATGAAGGAATGTGTTGCACCTAAATCTATTAAAGTAAAAGCAGGCATAAAATTGACTAGTATGGTACCTGACACAACAGCAGGCTGATCTTCATCACCCGATTCTACCATGGAGAATATCCTTGGCTTAACATTCACCGGGCCATTCTTCAGAGCTGGACAATCCCTACTCATGTGGCCAACTTTATTACAATTATAACAGCGAAGGACTCTGGGCTTTGGGCAATCCTTAAGCAGATGCCCGGTCTCCTCACAGTTGAAACACTTCCCCGCACTAATTCTACACTCTCCTGGGTGAAATCTTAAACACTTTGGGCATTGAGGGAACTTCCTAGTACCTGGTGTCTTCTTCTCCTTCCCTTGACTGCCCTGGCCCTCACCGGGCCTCTTCGTTCCCCTGTGATGGTGTGGCTGGGTGAACTTTCGTGGAGCCGCACTAAACCCAGCACACTTCATCTCCGCCTCTTCCACTTCTAATGTCGTGGACACTACTTCACTGTAGGACAATCCTTTTATACCCGAGAACTTGACTCCTCTATAAATCTCAGGTTTCAGCCCATGCACAAATTGGAACACTTTATCCTCATCTCTGCGTGCGAGGTGTCCGGCAAACCTTGATAGGGATTCAAACTGTCTGCTGTATTCAGCTACGGTCCCTGTCTGTTTCAAGTTCATGAACTCCAACTTCTTTGTGGTCTGTACAGTACTGTTAAAATACTTCTCATAGAAAATCTCCTTAAATTGCGTCCAAGTCATCGTAATAACATCATGGGTGGTCTCCATCGTTTCCCACCAAAGTTGAGCATCACCGGCAAAGTGGAAGGTTGCCAAAATGACCTTTTCTCCTTCTCCCACATTTGCACACCTAAACATGCTTTCTATCTTTTTCAACCATTCCTCGGCCACAATTGGATTAGCTGACTTTCCATCAAAAGTGGGTGGTCGCAACCTCCTAAACCTCTCTCCTGCCTGTTCATTGCTGGAACCCGAGTTGGCACTCCCTTGTACCTCTCGGTTCAGTAGCAGTCCCAACTGATCGGATTGCTGGCGCATCATATCAGATTGCTGGCGTACCAAGTCTGTCAGCTGCCTGATCACACCAGAATTCTCAGTACTCTCCGGGTTTGGTGTCCCCCTCTGTACTCTCGGTCTACCTGGTCGTCTAGACATTTTACTATATCCCTGTAAAAGGTTAACTATTCTTATAAATATCTAATAACTAAAACTAACATAAACACTTACAGTTGTTGGAGTACTTCCATACAACGATCGGCACTGTTGAGTAATTCTTTGAACGGTTTAACCAAATGGCTCTGATACCAACTTGTAACGCCCCGAGTTATCTGAACCCGGTTTGCTACTCATAACGCTGAACCGAACCATGACGTCTTGATGCTAAATTTAAAATTTCACTCGACAGCCAAAATTTGACTTTTTCTAAGACTAAATATATTTTAAAACTTGCAGCGGAAAATCAATTGGACATCAATGAAGCTAAGTAACCTGTGAAAACATTTTAAAATGACTGTTGGAAGTGTTAAGAGTAATTGGCTAAAAGACGTAAAGCTTAAAAAAAACGCGGAATGCCCGTGAAGTTGCCGAAGTCGAACACATCTGCCGACGACGAAGTCAACGGAAGAAGCAGAAATAGGAATTAGGAGGTTTCTACCGATGACGTGTACAAACAATGCACTACCATCTACCGACAAGCCAACACAACTACATCTGCCGATGAAGTCAACATAACTTCATCTGCCGATGGAGTCAACATAACTTCATCTTCCGATAGATTTCCATCTGCCGATAGACGAGCACGCGACATCTACCGACAACGACATTACGACTCTTTCCGATAAGATTAAAATATACACTACATCTGCCGATAGCAAAACTACAGGTTTTGCGACTTGCACCTGCCGATGACGTCTGCCGGATGACTCCTTCATCCAACATCTGCCGATCGCTAGACGACAAGACTTACCACTTTCATCTACCGATGACGTCAGCCGGATGACTCCTTCATCCAACATCTGCCGATCGCTAGACGACAAGGCTTACCACTTTCATCTACCGATGACGTCAGCCGGATGACTCCTTCATCCAACATCTGCCGATAGACTTCAGAACAGCAATTCTGTTGTATGCCAAGAAAGCTCTGACTATCAAAAGGATTTAAGCATTTTACTAAGACCAATCAGAGACAGATCAAATCATTGCATCACTTAAATCCAGTAGAAAACAGTATTTTCAAAACCCAACAGATCACTAATATCAAAGATTCTCAGAATGTATTCAAAGTTTTGAAAACACTACTATCATAAAATTTTCAGAAAAGAAACATCTATACTGAACTAGTTACTCCCAACTCAACACCTGCAGCCATGGATTAAACTGCCTCAACAGATGACCAAACCGATGCCTGAAAATGCTCCTCCAACCAGCCTAATCCTCATGTTGGTCGGTAAACATACCTTCAGTAATTTCTTCACCTACATCACAAACTCATCTATTAGCCTATTGCTAAGCAAGTAGAGCAATGAATGAAATGAATTAATGAAACAAAAATTTCCCTAAACATTCAGTCTCTACTTTCTCATCTCAGTTGTATTCAAATTCGTTCTCTTGATCCCTCTGTACGATGGGAAAGTGGATCAGTCATTCCCCAAAGCATACATCCTCTGATCTCAATTAAGGGGCGGATTAATTCCCTTAACAGTTAACTGGTCTGATCCTCCTGTAGGATTGGGAAGTGGATCACTTTTCCCAAAACCTCAATCCTCTGTTCTCAGTTAAGGGGCGGATTAATCCCCCTTAACAGTTGTTCTGGTCATCTTGCTCACACTTACCATGCGTTTCATGTAAATTCATTTTCGTAATCTTTCAAAAACATGATGCATGTCAACTGGAAAATAAACATACAAATCATACATAAATCCTACTGTTTTGTGATGTAGGCCCGAAGGCACAAACAAACTCTACTTACCTGGATTCTTGGAGAGTGCTCGGTTAGGAGCTTCTTCGGGATCTTTCTCACCTAGAACATAAACAGAACATTAAGTCAACCTGTACTAAACCTCATTCTAAGGCATTCAGAAAACCTAAGGGATTAGTTGGGAGTTCTGATCGCCAAGCATTACTGATTCTATGCTAAACCCGTATCTACTCACTTTCCTGATGAGTTCCCAAAATACATATCTAACACTTCCCCATACAATCTTCCTTAGTTACTAAGTCAGAAAAATCGACGTAGAAACTTACCTAGCTCGGCGAACGGACTCGGGGAAGGAAATCGCCTGGGAAGTCTGCTGGTTTGAGCTGAAAACCGAGAGCAAGAATGAATAGTGGCGGCTAAGCTCAATAAATTCTTTTTAAATAGGTTATCTACTAATAAGTTTTTAATTTACCATAATGCCCTTGCATATCCATTTATTAACCTAGTCCATATTTGCACATCTTAATTTGACAAATTAAATTGGGTTTAATGGAACCGGGTGCTACAGATAGAGTCTGAATTAGCTATTCTAACTGCTAGATTTATTTTATGGGCATAAAGCTCATTAAGTTGATATTGTATATTTTTCAGATATCGAGAACGTTAACCGTGATGGTAAAATAAAGGCAATATAAAGTTGATAAAGAGGCTTAGGCGAGCCATCGAGGTAGATTGGTTCTTCTTTTTGAGATGAGACAGAAATTTTAGTTTTATTATGCATAAACTCCTTTTGAATGGTCACGTGTATGCGACCTAATGATTTTGTAATAGCTTCCATGGAGTACTCTGATGAGGATGTAAAAACTTTGATGTAAATATTTGAATGTATAGTATAAATATTATTTGGAGGTTATTGGAAATATCCTAATTTAGGATACCAGGTTCAAGAAATGCGCAATTGATAAAAATACAAACAGATCCATGCAAAAGTGAAATCGAATTCTGTTCCCATTTCGAGAATCTTGTAGAGCCCGTTGGGGTCCGGTTCTAGGGAAGGAATCAGGTCCTGACATATTTGGTATCTGAGCTATACATAATAGTTCTAACTAATTAGAGGGGGGTTAGTAACTATGTTTAGAATGCCTCTAATATTCCTTTGGTAGTGAACGTTTTTCTGATAAATATATGATTTATTGTAGATGGAGAAAGAAGACTCTACTAGTAGAATCGATACACAAGCTGAAAATATCGCTGAAATGCGAAGAACTTTATCAGCTTTAGCCAATATGGTGAATAGGAATATTGCTCAGCATAGCAATGAAAGAGTTAAAAGTGTTGACTCAATGGAGATGAAATCGTTTGAGAGATTTCGAAATGCCAAACCTCTGGTATTCATGGGAGAAAGCAATCCAGCCATAGTTGAAGAGTGGCTGAGACAATTGAAAAAGAAGTTTGAAATGGTAGGAGTACTAGAAGAGTTCAAAGTCAAGTTTGCTATGAATCAATGACACGATTCCGCCTCCAAAGGAGTCGTGTTTCTACCCACAACAACAATCGATTAGCAAGAAACAGAAAAACAGAGAAATAGAAAATCCAATAAATACGAACAGCGATTTCACCAACCAAACGATATCCAAATTCAACCAAATTTTAAGGGGTTCTTTGAATATGAGTTAAGTTTATGTCCTCAAATTTCGGGTCCAGATGATGAGAAAATCGAAAGTTATACGAAAAACACCAAATGCTGTCCGATAAGCAATATTTTGTAAGCTTTCGGCATACACTCTTCCGTAGAAGAATGGCAGCAAATGGAACGGGTTAATGGCCACCTTCTTCGTGTATCCTACTCTGAAAAGAGAGGGAAGAAGCGTGGAACAATAGCTATTCAAGCAACTGTGGGCTTGAAAGCGTAAAGGAGAGAACTCCTCTTGGTTCTTGACCGAACCGAGCCTTACCATTCACAGGTCTTCAAGCTCCAAGCACTTAGCCGAAATTAGGTTATTCTTATAGTATCAACAACTATTACAAGCACCAATAACTATGTATTTAAAGACCTAAGGTGGGCTGGTTGTTGGGTTGGGCTTGGGCTTGCAAAAATGGGCCATTATGTGTGGCCAATGTTGGGCTTGTCTCCATTCTTTGACCCAAGTTGGATTCTCTCCATTTTCTTTGCTTCAACCAACTTTCAACCACCATCTAACTTAACATACATCTAATCCTAATGTCTAAGGATGAATGCTTTAATAATTCTTTACGATAAGGCCATTGTTTACCAAATTAAACACACAAAAATAACCAATAGAACACTCATAATATTCGATTACAATGAGTTGAATTTAGGGAAGACAAATTCCATCTTTATCTTCATGCTTCCAATCCAAGCCTTTACATATTCAACTCCTACAAAATGAGAGGCAAATGCATTAATAAATTCGTCCTTGTTAATAAATACACTTACCTTGATTGGTGACGGGGCCTTGGGCACATCATCCTCCCCGACTTCTTGAGGATTTGTCCTCAAATCCAAAGGGTGCGCTTTCATACTTCTTTTAGCTTTTCCTAGATCAAAAGAAAAGGTGATTACTAGGTGGTAGACTACATCATTGTGGCCTTAAAAAAAGATGATTACATTAGCAAGAAAATTTGGTCATGGGTTAGGTCGAGCTTAGTAGATTATTTCTCTTGACAATTCCCTCATTAGTATAATGTTGAAGATGAGGGGTGCCTCCAATTCATTCAAATTTAACCTCCTTAAGACATTAAATTTTAAGTGGAAAACTAGAAACATATTTATGGATTTATCAATAAGCTCAAAATTTAACAAGGTTAGCTTCCACAAGAACGAATGTTCTATCTTGAAGATAAGATGTAGATTCATGGATATTCTATTAAATTCACCATAATATTTCACTATCAAGAATGGATGTAATAAGTCATACAAAATAGTAGATGATACATAAAATGGATCCTCTCTCAAATAATCTTTAAAAGAAATCAACAAGGAGGAATTATAAGCATCATATCGAAAAATCCATTCAAGAAGACAATTAAAGTAATCGACTACCCAATCAATTTTAAATAACTGAGCAAGTAGATTATTAGGTGGCACATACCTTATATTAGATAAACAATTCTTTTCCAACATATAGGAAATAATTTCAACTTGGTAGGAAAAAGAATCATAATAACTAATGAGTTCAAAAGTAGTAACTCTAGTTAACGAATTAGAATCTAGAATCCGAAAAGTCAATGACTCTATACACATGCAAAACCAATTTGGAAATTTTATTTCTTCTTTCAAGTAAGGGCACATATAATATTCATTCATGATCTTACTCTTAATTTTCCTTTTTTTAAGATAAATAGTTTTGAAGCATACAATTCTAAATTTAAGAACTATATTCATATCATTCAAGAATATAATCAATTCTATGGATTTACTAACACAATGCCACGTCATGATTATGCAATAAATTTCCATCGTTTCAAAGCTCAACAAAATAATAGGTATTAAAGATATTTCCTTAACCATAAACATTAACTTCATTATAGAAATATTGTTATATTCATATTCCACATTTATAATGAAGCAAGTAGATAAAGCATAAAAATGTGTGGTGGCATAATTTTCTTTAATAACATACTCCATAAGGTTATGCCAACATAAAAATTTAAAACAAAATAAAATATAATCTATATTTCATTAAATAAGGGTATTATGTCACTCAACATTTTGTTCGACAACTCATCCTTAAAGTTTGGCTCCATAATGCTAGGATGCCCTAAGGTTCTAGGAAGGCTTCTTTCTTTATTAGGCCATGAAGGGATAATAGAAAAACCATTATTTTCTAACACATGAACTTTACTCTCTATTTGGTTTAGGAAATGATCTAAATAAGGTTTACTTACTAAGTAGGACTCTTGTCGAATATGAGGAATAGACATATATGCATAATTCACAAAAAATGTCTTCTCAATAGTATAAGTTGGATCAATGAAGTTCTTAGCAAAAATATCCTCCCTAGGATAAAAAGGGTCAAGCAAAAGTACATCCTTGAAAGTTTTAAAATTTTAGAATTCCTTGGTTTTGGATACTAATACTTGGGGTTGAAAGGTTTTAATGGCTTCTTCCATTGGTTCAATTTCTACCACAAGAAAAGATTTCTCAAATAGCTCATTGATTCCAAAATCTTCAATAATTTCTGTTGGTGGAAGGAGTTCTATAATATTATCCCCTAGATTTTTCCCTTGTTCATCATCCATAAGTAATGGTCCTTCCATAGGATAAATGATCTCTTCTTCATCCTCATCCTCCTCTACAATTTTATTCTCCTCCTCACTAAAGGTTTCCTCAATAAATTTGATTTGAGTCTTGGCTAGGGAAGGGGATGGCTCATACAACATTGAGGTAGGTCAAGGGTGGTACTCTTTTTTATGGGAACTTAGGAGTTTTGGTTTGTACCATGGATTTTGTTCTAGTGGCCTTGGTGCAAATTTCCTTTTCATTAAAGCCTTCATTGCTCTCCAAGTACAAATTTCTTCCTCACCATTTCTCCTCCTTTTCGCTAGAAGATTATCCCACCAATAACTAGCATAATCGGTTAGTTTCTTAGAGGCTAACTTAATCTTTCCTTTCTCCAAATAATCCTCAAAAGAAAAGTACTCTTCAACTGATTTAATCCAAGAGTAATACTCATTACTATCCAAGGTTCCCCTAAAATAAGGTATGTCAAAAGATTTATCAACTTCATGGTGACCATTGGAAGTTCTAGGGTTTAACCTTTTTGGGGATTCAATTTTTCTCATTGGTGTGGTTCTTGGTAAAGGTTCCTCATGGTAGTTTGGGAGAATATTATCCATAAAAAATCTTAGGCTTTGATTTAGGTCTTTAACTTGTTGGCCTAGGTCACTAAACTCTTTGGTTAAACCTCGGAGTTGTCCTTGCATATCATGGCTCGGTTTAGTGGCTCTAGACTCTCAATTTGATTCAATGCTTAAGTTTAGGTTTGGTCCATGGACAATTGGCTCTCAGTTTGTTTGGATTTTTGGAGCCTTGAGTGGGCCATAAGTGTTCCTACTTCTAGTGGCCATCTAGTGGACTCAAGGTTAAGAAATCAGAAAAAAAAAAAAAATCCTCTGCCGCCAAAGCCGCCCCCCAGGAGTCGACCTCATCGTACAGGCAAAGCGGCATCGCAGTCCGTCCGAGGATACGTTTGGGGGGTCGTCTTTCTCAACGCTCGCCACATTAGGGGCCAAGAACAATCGCGTTCGTTTTCTACCTCCGAGGCAGCCACAAGCAACAAAACAAATTCACACACCAACAAAATCAAGAGCGGCAACAACAACCGATGCTCTTGATTTGCCCAGAGGGGTGGCATTAGCAGCTTTAACGTTCGCCGTGTATCCTCAAGGACACCGACAGAAAGGGTCCACGAGACATATCAAATGCCGAGTTACGGGTCGCTTGTACAGAAACCAACGCACATTTGCTCAACCGAATTCGAAATCCAAAGGAGCAAACATCATGAGAAGGTACGTGCAGCTACGGTTCTGCACGACAGAGAAGCCTGTAAGCGACACGACCAAAATGCCACTCATCACGCTTTTGCCAAACCAGCCCTGAATCCTGACCCAACCCTATTCCCTCGCCATAAATCGCAGGCAGGCAACGAGCTAACTCCACACTCAAGCCAAGAAAGCTCAGCGCGATCATCAAGCACATGCAGCAAGGCCACTAGTGACGCTCACCAAGACAGCCAGTCTAAGCAGTCCAGCGACATATGGGCACCTGTGAGAGTCACAAGCAAACCAAGCCCCCCGCAAGCGAACACGCCCGCAGGTACATCATCACGTCCCATTGGTCTGCGAGATCACCCATGCCCCACGTAGCACATTGGCCGCCGATCACGAAAACCAACCATCAAGGTTAGCCAAGAACCCGCCCCAAGTGTCATCGGCCACATGACCCGATTGTGAGAACAAGCAACCAAGCCCCCCGCCAG
>CM039504.1:15428797-15460136 GCA_022432975.1 Begonia masoniana
TCAATATTAAGGTTTTAGGTTTTCCTATTATATTGATGCTTGAGCGCAAAAACTCATTGTACCGAATTGTTATTAGTGAATCTTCCTCTGCCCGTGGTTTTTTCCCTTTCTCGGGTTTCCACGTAAAATTGGTGTCCATATTTTCTCGTAGTTTCTTTTTCGGTATTTTCTGAAGCGTTCGTTACAGGTGGATAGGGCGGCTATCCTACCAGCTGCGAGGAAGAAATCCACTGAAAAAATGGAAACTGAGGGAGGCGGATGATGAAGAACAAGGAAAATGGGCCGTCTTCTAATGAAGGAGGAACAGAAGAAAAGAAATAGCGAAGAAGAGGAGCAGCCAGAAGATGAATCAACAAACGCGTGTCATTACTACCAAAAAAAGACCCCACGATCTGGGGACAGAAGAAACGGAAGCAAAAGTTCGAAAACGCCATCAAACTGATCGGCCACGGAAAGTAGAATTTTCTACATATTCAATAATTTGCTTCAGAGGAGTTTCTGAGTTTACTTCGTTATCACTTGTACTGCAGATGCTGTGCCAAAGACTATGTCCAAGTGATGAAACACTAGTGAAATGACGCGAGAAAATGTCTCCAGCCATTTGCGGCACGACTTCTTCAACACTATAATTTCTCTATGATAATCGAAAAACATCTTACAAGGTTTTTGATTGGCAGAAGTATCGTTTGAACTTGCGGAGAGAAGTGGCAAAACGAAGCATCTAGTGGGCAGACGAACAGGATGTAAGAGCAGTTCATCGAGAATGCCCCGATTACAATCTATCACATGGGACAGCCAATAATGCTGGGAAAGTAGCCAATAGTCCCATGCAGGATCTCGCAGCCATTTGACTCTAGGACAAACCATGGTATTTGACCGTTATCACAATATCCAGTCCAACAATTCCGGATTATGATCGGAGTAATGAGTCGATTGCAAACCTAGTAGTACACCGATGGAATGCAATTGTATTCGACCAATCACATGATGATCACAGAAACTATTTCATGAATTTTATGACAACTGAGAATTAAAAAACTATTTGATAACAAGTCAATCTATAAACTTCTAGAACTAAAAACATATTTTACACTGAAACAATATAACGAAACATTAAGATTTGTCTAAAGATACGTATTCAAAATTGAAGAATTTGTACTTATTCATAACATTTGAGGGTACGCGACATTATACTCCGAGATCATAACTCATTGATAGGCACATCGACAATGGCTATTGATTTGAAAATATCATTTTAATAATTTGGTAGCCCAAATTGTCATCTAACATTACCATCTTTGATCTTCTTTCCACTATGCAAAATTGTTCCTCCAAAAAATTTATGCTTTTTTGTTTGACTTTTTTCGAACACTAGGAATTACCTCTTGTAGATTTCTCTTCTCGAAATCTTCTAACTTTCTAGATTTCACATTGTTTATTTCAGGTCTCAAGCTGCCAAACATGTTTTGTTTTAGTACAGGGTATTCTCAAGATTGCCATGTTTTTAGATATCATTGAATTTTTTTAAGGTATGATCAAAATGATGATGATAAGAGACCACATAAAAGCATGGTATATAATGTCATGGAGTATTATATTTCTTTCAAGTTATCAAACAATGTATTATTTATTTAAAATTTTAAAAATATTAAACACCTGAAAAATACGATTGAGTATATTAGTTAAAATAATATCTAAAATAGGAGTGTATTTATTTTTAAAATAATTAAAATTTGTATTTACATTCTAGAGTAGTTACCGGAACTGACCCCATTAAGTAGGCCTATCCGTCTAGGAACACAGATCCCTATGCAATGACAGTAAAATAATTAAAATAAAAATACTGCGAAGTTTGATAAGGTAGACCAAAGGCTATTTGATTCACAAAATTGTTTTTTTTTTAGCATCATTTTTATATTTTGGATTGTTAGCAAAACTGCTCCCGCTTTTCATAAAAAATTTCAAATATTTCACATTTTTAGTTTGTAATGGTTATTTTAATATATCTTAGTTATATTGACTAATTTGATTTCACGCATACATTCAGTTACACATTCTATTCGAACACAAATCACAATTTTACTCTTCTAATATTTGAAATCGTTTATGATATCTCAAATGTATGCGGAAAACAAGTTAATCACAAAAGCAAAGCAAGTTAAATTCATAATTACAATCGAAAAACTAAAACAACGAATTTTATCATGAAGTGTTTTGCTTATGTTCTAAAGTACAAATACAATTTTACTCAAGAAAAATAGTTTAAAGTATCAATTCTCAATGACCTTTTAAGTGCGGACAAAATTTCATGTTAACTATTACTATATTATAATATAAGATTAAAATATAAAATTATTATTATTAAAAATTTAAGAAAAAAGAAGTAGATGATAGAGATAAATGGACACATAGAGGGTGGTTTGCAAGAATTAGAAACCAAAAGCAATATAGTGTTGTCTTCGTGAAATTAGAAGATGATCAATAAAATAATTTTAAAGTATAGAGGGATTAACAAAATCACCCTTAAATAATTAAAGTCATTAATGTTTCGTTAAAAAATTTTCTTGTGAGAGCCGAGCGGGCACTACGAGGGTTAATTTGTTAACAGAATATAGTTTAAAGTAATTTTATTAACAAATTTAGTTTGATGGCGAGTTTGTCAATAATTTTTTTAATTTAAAGGTTTTTTTTGTTTAAAAAATAAACTGAACCAGTAAGTACGGGTAGGAATATGTGCTTTACTTTGGGTCCAAACAAAAGGAAAGGTGAAAATTGAAAAGACGAAAATGGGCATGCGACTCACATTTATTATACTACCACAACATGGTCATCATGGTCCATATATGTAAAATACTGAGGATTTCCATTTAGTGAGTCATAAAGGTCAAAAAAGAAAAGGAGACAAAGACAATGACGTTGAGGCATCCTTCCTCTAAAGTCAATTATTTGTAAGAATACATAATAAATAACAAATTTATGGGCTCTAATTTGTTAATTTAGTCAATATAAAACTATATAATAATTATTTTATTTTATTTTATAATCTATAACATTAATAACAAATTTGTTAATTCCCAACCCAATCCCGAAAGATTTTGTTATGAGCTCTAATTTGTTAATTTAGTCTATGAAGTTTGAAAATTCAAAAGTAAGTAAAAATGTACAATTTCATATCGTTATCTTTCGGGATTGGGTTGGGAATTCAGGTCGCTGAAGGTGAAATATTGTACTGCAATACTGAGAGATAAAAATGATGCAATATCTCTAGTGACTAATATTATGTTTATAGAAGAATCCTAATATTATTGGATTGATCAATGAAGGGATAATTACGATAAATTATATGGAGTAGAATAAATAAATCACTTTGGTATTAATTAAAAAAATTAAAAGTAATAAGAAATTAGTGAATTAGGGATAATTAGAGGTTACGTTAATAAAGACGCGAAGAAGCTACTTTGGCTTGATGGAATCCAGATCTCCGCAACAAAAGGAAGGTTCTTCTTCACACTCGACTCTCTGTCTGTCTGTCTCTCTCTCTCTCTCTCTCTCAGTCCAACCCAGAGAGAATTGGAAAGGCTCAAATCCATCGAGAAATGAAGAGGGAGAATGACAAGAAGATAAGAGAGACCCAGAAAAATTCACCATGAGAGCTCATTATTCGAGCTTCTTTTTCTTTCTATCATTTCCTATATTTCTTCTTACGGTCGCCATTAATGGTTCCCCCAAAGCGCAAACTACAACTCACAGACGGGTTCTCCACCAGCCGCTTTTTCCGGATACCTCACCGCCACCGGATGTCTCCTTAACCCCACCACCACCCCCGCCGGTAGATCCTTCTTATTCCAATCCAGAGGACCAGCCCTTTTTTCACGAATCCCCTACAATACCGAACTCTGATCAGAATCAACCCCCTCCTTCGTCTTCAAACGTCAATTCTTCGATTCCGGAAGCTACTCAGCCGTCCAAACCGACGAAGACTGTTGCGATTGCAATCTCAGTCGGAATTGTCACTCTGGGAATGCTCTCTGCTCTTGCATTCTTCCTATATCGTCACCGGGGTAAACATGCCGGCGATTCTCAGAAGCTAGTCGGGGGCAACAATGGCGATAGATATCCAGAAGACTCAAGAGTACCGCCGTCCAGCTTTCTTTACATCGGCACCGTCGAACCGAGTCAAACCTCCGTCGTCGAACCTAAAACAGTAAACGGCGGCAGTAGCTCTCCTTATCGCAAGCTTAATTCCATTAAAATGTCGGATCGGTACCGTCCTAGTCCAGAATTGCAGCCGCTTCCACCTCTACCGAAACCACTGGTGGCGAAATCTGTGTCTCCATCGTCATCTTCTGACGACGAAAACCACGAGACGGCATTTCACACACCGCAAGGCTCGTCGGTGGTCAGTAACGAGGAAGGGTATGGTCAATCTGTAAACCATGTTTCGTCTGCTACTGTAAAATCCGATAAGAATTCAAATTTTTCTGTTCCTCATTCAAAAAGAACTTCTCCTAAATCCCGGCTTTCCGTATCGTCATCAAAGGTCGGTCAGTCTCCAGTGCCACCGTCGCCTCCTCCTCCTCCTCCAACTTCGCCTTTTCAGCAGCCTCAGCCTCAGATTTCTTCAAAGAGGCCGAAATTCTCAAAGCATCCACCTCCACCCAATTTGGCTCTCCTTCAATCACTAAGCAATTCGTCTCCAAATCCACAAATGGTCAGAAAACCTGGTCCTCCACATCCACCTCCACCTCCTCCTCCTCCTGCATTTCCACCATTGATTTCAAAGCCTAGGAAAGTTAAACCTTCAGAAAGGAGTGTACCCTCGACACCAACTCCATTGTCCTCGAAAGGAGTGTCTTGGAGCGCAACCAAGTCCAAATCTAACTCTCCTCCTAGTTCTGGATTATCAAATTATGTTGAACCAGTCCATAGAAGCGTAAGCTCGTCAGAGAAGCTTGAAGCAGACGATTCAGAAGGTGTTAAGCCGAAATTGAAGCCCCTGCATTGGGACAAAGTACGGGCCACTTCCGAGAGAGCCACAGTTTGGGACCAACTGAAATCAAGCTCATTCCAGTAAGTAGTCTGTAACATGACATCTAGTTTTACTCTCGTGTGCAAAACTTGACTTTGGAAATGATTATATTCCTCTCAGAGTAAACGAGGACATGATGGAAACTCTTTTTGGCTTTAACTCTGCAAATCCAGCCTCAAAAGAGCCTGCCAGAAAGACAATCTTCCCTTCGTCTATGGTGACGGAAAATAGGGTGTTGGACCCGAAGAAATCACAGAATATTGCAATCCTACTCAGAGCTCTAAACGTTACACACGATGAAGTGGCCGAAGCTCTTTCTGATGGTATCGAAAAATAATAATTTCTATGTTGGATTTTTGTTGGCCTGTTTATGTGATTAGATGCATTTCAGAAACAGGAAGAGCTTCCCATTTTTGAAAAATAAACTTAATGATATTGCTGCAAATTTTTCTCTTCAATCTGGGATTGATTGCTGATTGTTGCTTTTGCTTATGTTCAGATATTGTTTCCTGGTATTGTTCTTATGCTTCTCCTGTCAAAGATATTAATGATCTGAAGAGTCTAGTGCATGAGTAGTTTAGCATAATCATTTAATTTGCTCTCATTATCCTGTTTTGCCATCATGAACATTTATTATTTGAACAACACTATAAATGATTCAGCGACAAATTACTGACCAGACACCATAACTATGGAAAATTTGCTCTGTTTGTTTTCATTATTGTCACTGTTTTTATCACGTATAATCGAGAATGCTTTGAAATTAAGTACTCGAAGACTTCACTTTCCAGTATTGTGTATGTGATTTTATCTATTTATCTTTCCTTCTAAGCCGAGAAGAAAATAATAAAGGATTCGATGATTTTATTGTTTGCTGAAGATTTTGGAGGAACCCTCAATTTCTTTAGATCTCATTATGCTTATTTTTCGTTTTTTTTGGTTTTAATCTCAAATGGGGACAGGTAATCCAGAATGCTTAGGCCCAGAGCTTTTGGAAACTCTTGTGAAAATGGCTCCAACCAAAGAAGAAGAGATAAAACTCAGAGACTATCGAGGCGACGTATCAAAACTTGGGTCTGCAGAGAGATTTCTCAAGGCGGTCCTCGATATCCCATTTGCCTTTAAAAGAGTTGAAGCCATGCTATACAGAGCCAATTTCGATACAGAAGTGAATTACCTGAGAAAAGCATTTCAAACACTGGAGGTACTCTTAGAGTCTTAGATAACATTATAAATTAGAAGGTTAAAATGATATGACCTTAATTTTGTGAAAACTGTTTTTTCTTGCCAGGCAGCAAGTGATGAACTAAAGAATAGCCGGCTATTCCTTAAACTCCTCGAAGCTGTTCTCAAGACAGGAAATCGAATGAACGTGGGTACAAATCGCGGTGATGCAAAAGCTTTCAAGCTCGAGACTCTCTTAAAACTAGTCGATGTTAAAGGGACGGATGGCAAGACGACATTGCTTCACTTTGTCGTCCAAGAAATGATTCGATCCGAAGGTGAAGGTGAAGGTGGCGATACTATAAATGTAAATCTTCCGACCAAAACAGGTTCCAATTGAAGGAGGACCAATTCAAGAAGCAAGGGTTGAAGATTGTGGCTGGGCTGAGCAGAGACCTCATCAATGTGAAAAAAGCAGCTGGTATGGACTCAGATGTGTTGAGTAGCTATGTATCCAAGCTGGAAATGGGTCTAGAGAAAGTAAGATTGGTTTTGCAAATTGGGAAGCCCGATATGCAGGCTACATTTTTCGACTCGATGAACATTTTTCTCAAGGAGGCCGAAGAGGAAATAGTTCGGATCAAAGCCGATGAAAAGAAAGCATTATGGCTTGTGAAAGGAGTGACTGAATACTTTCATGGGGATGCAGCAAAAGAAGAAGCTCATCCTCTGCGAATATTTATGATTGTTAAGGATTTCTTGAGCATATTGGATCAAGTGTGCAAAGAAGTGGGGAGGATGCAAGAAGTAGTGGTGGGTTCTGCTCGATCTTTTCGACTACAGTCATCCGTATCATTACCAGTCCTCAGCCGGTACAACGTGAGACAAGATCAAAGCTCCGACGAAGAAAGCTTATCGTCCTGAAATCTAATCTTCGCCCTTTCGAAAACTCCATTCGAATATAAGCACAGAGAAGTTAAAGAAAAGTTAGAAGAAGAAAATTCCACAAGACAATATAAAGGAGGTTCAGAGCATTGTTCAGTAACAAAGAACAATGCCTGATTGATGAGAAGGGGGACGGATCAAATAAAATTCCATTCCCTCAACCCATCTTCTACAAATACATAAATAGGTAGATTTCTTCTCTATACTCTCTCTACGTTAGTCCACACCTTAAAATGGTATATCTTGTGTTTTTGAGATACTGTTTTGAAGTTACTGCCTGACATTATAGTATGCATTTATTGAATAAAAGATAATAGAATATTGAAATTAAAGATAATAATGATATGGAATTCTGTGCCAAATGTGTAGTAGAGTAGGATTACTTTCCTATTTGCAGCCCATCACTTTATAATTTAGAATTTGTTTTTTTTTTTAATTCAGTTCATTTTGTCTTTAAATAGTTATTTCCAATCTATTGGAATTACTCTATGAATTAATGAATGATTTATGAGAATACAAAAAGATGAAAATTTTATATTAAGAATTTGAATGATTGAGTGCACGTGTCATATACTCATTGGCAGTCTCTCTCCCTCTTTCCCTCTCTTTCCTCTTCAGCTTATTTTCCTACAAAATGTGTTCCACTTCCTGCGTATAGAGTTTGAGGAGATGAATAATATTCGATAAAATGCATGCAGATCAAGCATGCATCGCATGTCTAAATTATGTCTGGTCATCATCCCCTCAAAGCTTAAGTCGTGGATCAAACATGCAAAGCTTGGGTTTGACCGCAAGAAAATCTAATAATGTCAGCGGTTTTGTTAAAGTATCATCAATCTGAGATTTGAAGGGAATAAACTTCACCGAAAGAGTGTGTTTTAGCACCGAAAGAGTGTGTTTTAGCACCGTGTGTCGAAAAAAATAGTAATAAGATCCAACATATTTAGACTTGGAATGCGATGTATGTTGGATTAGTTACGATGCACGCAACACTGATATTATTGCATAGAAATGTAGGAGGAAGATTCTTGCCGTCCAAGCCCAGCAAACAAAGATGAAATCCATTAAAATTTAGAAGTAGCATTTGCAATAGCTCTATACTACAACTCAGTAGAAGAACGAGACACAACTACTTTCTGTTAGACATGACAAACAAGTGATTCGAGTTGAGCCGATCCGAGCCAGAAGTAGTCTGGCTCACCGAGCCTAACAAGCCAGCCTGAAAAAAATTTCAACCCAAGCCGACTCGCGAGCCACGAGTTAAACGAGCCGAGCTGACTCAACGCGCCTTAACGAACCAAGCGTATATAAATATTTTCAACTTATGTTAATATAAGTTTTTTAAAAAATTTCATTTAAAATTATATTTACTTATTTAATTTAAAAATTAGTTATGTTAAGCCAATGTATATAAAAATGAATGTATTAATAAAAAAATTATTTGAGACTATCCAATAAAAAAATATCACATAAATATCATTAAAATTATTTTGACATATACTTCAATTACAAAAGAAATTACAAATTACAAAGAAATTTAATAAAAATTACATATTTACAAATTTGAAAAAAAAATTACTTTAAATTACAAAAGAAGTTCAATAAAAAGAATTTCTAGTCTTCAACATCCAACTGTATAAACTCTTCAAGAATTTCATCCTCTCGTTGTTGATCTCTTGTTTTGGCGTCGGTTCAATCTTTGATACAAATGAGTGCCTTCACAAGGTCCGGTACAAGTCTTCCTCTTCATTTATTATAAACACGTCCACCTGCACTATAAGCAAATTCTGATGCTACAGTAGAAACATGAGGTGTCAGTAGATCACGTGTCATTATAGAAAGAATAGAATATGTGGTAGAATACCTTTTCCACCAATCTAAAATATCAAAATTCTCATTTCGAGAAAATTAATAACGAGTTTCAAAATAAATATTGAGTTCATTTGTAGAAAAAGTAGATTAATTTTCAGTTTGTAATTCACTCCATATATCATAAATACTATATTGTTGACTAAAACTACCTCCACTACCACCACTACCACCACTACTACTACTAGGATAACTCTCAGTATGTGGAGGTTGTGAATAATAACAATTACCATTGAAATATAATTTGAAACTCCATTTGTTATGTCATCACTAATAATTAAAGGTTGAGTACATAAATTTGCAGAAATCCAATTGAGCATAAGATATACTCCTTTTAATTTAAATCTAAGATCCATGATGCATGCATTACAAAAAATAGAAAGAATAATATTAGAAGTGAGATAATAAATTCCAGAATATTGATTTGTAGCATCATAAAAAGGTTTTAAAAACTCAAGAAATATATTAGCAATATCATAATTTGATTTATCAAGATTAATACTTTGCGTCTTATCATTAATAAAAGTATAAATAACTTGCAAATATGGCCTAGTATTTTTCAACATCAAATAAGTTGAATTCCACTTATTATCTACGTCATAATTTTCTTGGTTTAAGTTGGGCAGCTCTACAAAAATCTTTATGTTCTTGTTGTCTCGAATTAGACCCAATAGTATAAGAAATTACGGACCTAATTAATTCAATATGAGATGAAATATATAACATACCATATTTAACAATTAAATTTAAAATATGACACACACATCTCATGTAAAAAAGAGAATCACGAGTAACATCTAATTGTAAATAATTCTTAAATTGAGAAATAGCAACATCATTAGCACTAGCATTATTAAGAGTTATGCTAAAAATTCAATCTTTAAGATAATATTCTTGCAATATTGTCATAATAAATCTACAGATGATGGTGCGAGAATGAAGATATTCATAATGAAGAAATCCTAAATTTTTTTTAATTGTCAAGATTTATCAATAAAATGAGATGTTACCACTATATTATTACGTGCACTCCATAAATCAGAAGTAATGTAAATAGACTGTAGCACCCGGTTTAATCACAATCTAATTATTTAATCAAATCGTGAGACATTATTTTTATGGAGGATTAATGACTAGGTTAATGTATGACTAAGGGAGGGCAGTATGGTAATCTGATAGTAATAAAGGTTAACGCATTTAAGGGAAATGTTATTGAAGTAGCCGCCACTGTTTTATTTCATTTCCTCTCCATTCTCAGCTCCTCAGCTTAGCAGAACGCGATAGGAGACCCCCTTCGACTTTCTCCAGCGATTTCCTCCGAACTTGGTGAGTTTTGCTTCTATTTCTTGCTACATTGTATCTATCGTTGGTAGGAGGGATGATAAATGAGGTTTTGAGAAGGCGGTAAGCGAGTGGTGGTTTCGGTTTAAGTTGAAATCGGGAATGCACAATGACTAGAGTTTCCAAAACAGTTTCCCTTAGATTTCTAGTGGTTTAGAATGAAGATTAGAGGAAATTTAATGTATGCTCTGTCTATGGTTTTAGGTTCGAGTAATACCCGAAGTAGCTTGCAACCAAGTTTTTCCAGGAGACCAGGTAAGTAGAGTTTTCTTGTGCCTTCGGGCCTACATCACAAAACAGTAGGATTTGTGTATGCATGAATGTATGTTTCTTTTTAGTCGCCATGCATCATATTTTGAAGGAAAACGAGAATGAATTTACATGAAGTAGCATGGTGAGACGTGAACAGATTGCAACAGTATACTTTTAAGGGAATTAATCCGCCCCTTAATCGAACATATGGATACATACCTTGGGAAAATTGATCCATCTCCCATTGTATCAGGGATCAAATCAGCTGTTAAGGGAACTAATCCGCCCCTTAATTGAATATATGGATACATACCTTGGGAAAACTGATCCATCTCCCATTGTGTAGCACCCGGCCCTATCGAACCAGCTCTTTTATTATTAATAAAATACACTTTATTAGTCAATAAATTAAGTAGGGTTATTAAATAACTTGGCAAAGGGCATTAGAGTAAATTGCAATTTTCAAAGAGTGGATAACGTATTTAAGGGAAGAGGGTTGGGTTTAATGCACTGTAGCCGCCACCATTTCATACCATTTCCTCTTCGGGTTTCAACTCAGGCAGACGAGTTCTCTAGGCGATCTTCCTCGCGAGATTCACCTTCGACCTAGGTAAGTTTTCCATTCATCTTCTCGATATTATAGTGAGTAGATAGCGGGAGTGCAATGCGTGTGTAACTTGGTGAATGCTGTGAGTGAGCTGAGTTCGAGTTTAGTGCTGAACCAAGAATGTGCGATGGCCCGAAATTCTAAGCTAGCTCCTTAGATTCGTGAATGGTGTGGGATGAGATTTAGTGAAGTTCTGATTAGTGTTCTGTTTATGACACTAGGTGAACAGGGCTTTCAAGTAGTTGAAACCGAGCGATTTCCAGGAGACCAGGTAAGTAGAGTTTGTTTGTGCCTTCGGGCCTACATCACAAAATAGTAGGATTAATGTATGTTCGTGTGCTTATTTCCAGTTGTCATGCATCATATTTTGAAATGTACGAAAATGAATTTACATGATTTTGAATCGGCAAGGAATGAACAGATTGAAACAGTACGTGAAGCAGATTTGCTGTTAAGGGAATTAATCCAACCCTTAATGAGCCAGTGGATTGAGGTTTTGGGAAAAGTGATCCGCTTCCCAATCCGACAGGGGGGATCTGTACAGAAACGATGAATATGCAACTGAGATGAGAAAAGTAGAAACTGCATGTTTAGGAATTTATGATTCAGTATTTCATTTCACTATTGCTTACTTGCTTAGCATTAGGCTAATAGATGAGTTTTGTGATGTAGGTGAAGAAGCTTTAGCAGGTGTGTTTACTGAGTTCACAGAAGGCTAGTTGGGTTGGAGGAGTGCATCCACACAATGTTCTGGCAGCTGATGGGGCAGTTTAATTGATGTCTGTTGGAGTGAAGGTTTTATTATCAATGCTTTATTTTAGATGGATCGAGTTTTCATAACAGTAGTGATTTCAGTGTTTTGAACAAATTGAGTTTTATTATTTGATAATGGCATTCCGCTGAGGTTTGAAGATTTGCACTTGTTGGATTTTAAGCAATACATGGGTTTGAATCCTTTTCTGAGTGATTTCAGTAAGGCAAATAGATTCTTTTTCATAAATGGAGTTATATTGTATAATTAGGAGTAGCCAGAATGTCGCCTTGAATCTATCGGTAGATGGGATGTGTTTGTTATCTGTCGGTAGATGCATTCTATCGGCAGAAGTTGAGTAGTTTGAACCTACCGGAAGGAGATGTCTATCGGTAGGTGTATCCAAATTTCTATCGGATGATGTCTTCAGTAAAGGCATCGGAAGATGTAGCCTTATTTCTATCGATAGATATAGACCCATTTCTATCGGCAGATGAAGTCATGTTGAGTTCATCGGCAGTTGAAGTTGTATGTGCAGTCGTGTTGGCTTCATCGGCAGATGAAGTCATGTTGACTTCATCGGCAGATGAAGTCGTGTTGACGTCATCGGCAGATGAAGTTGTGCTGACGTCATCGGCAGATGAAGTTGTGCTGACGTCATCGGCAGATGAAATTGCGTTGACGTCATCGGTAGGTGCAGCCCGCCGAGAAATGTCTTTCAGTTCCAAGTCATCGGCAGGAGTCTTATATTTGCTGTGTCTGCTTCTTCCGTTGATTTTTTTTTCCACCGGCAGATGTGGTTGTCTTTAGAGTTTTAATAGTGTTTTGTGATTTAAACCTTTATTTCTTTTGGTCGATTTATCTCGAACATTTTATCCGATTATCCAAACACTTTATGGTTTTGCTTAACTCTAAGTTACTTAAATTAATTCCGCTGCAAAATTTTAAATTATGAATGAAGTTTTTAGTTCGTGTACGGGTTTTGTGTGACGAACCGGGTTCAGAGAATTCGGGGCGTTACAGTATGGTATCAGAGACATTCGGTTAAACTGTTCAAAAGATTACTCATCAGTGCCAATCGTTGCATGGAAGCACTCCAACAACTGTAAGTATTTGAGTTAGCTTTAGTTATAAAATGTTTATGAGGGCAGTTAACCCTGTGCAGGGAATTAGTATAATGGCTAGACGACCAGGAAGACCAAGGATACCTAGAGAAATACCAAGCCCAAGGCGTGAAGAGGACTCTAGTGTAATTAGGCAGCTGACCGAATTGATGCGTCAGCAGACAGATATAGTGCGTCAACAGTCTAATCAATTAGGAGTGCTGTTGAGTCGGGAAGCACAAGGAAGTGCCAACTCGGGTTCTAGCAATGAGCATTCTGGAGATAGATTCCGGAGACTAAGACCACCCACGTTTGATGGACAGTCATCCGATCCAATTATTGCTGAAGGATGGCTTAGAAAGATTGAAAGTATGTTTAGGTGCGCCAGCATAGGAGAAGGAGACAAGGTCACGTTGGCTACATTTCATTTGGCTGGCGAAGCTCAACTCTGGTGGGAAACAGTTGAAACCACCACCGACATTCTGACTATGACTTGGTCACAGTTTAAGGACATCTTCTATGAGAAATATTTTAACAGCACGGTCCAGACCGCAAAGAAGTTGGAATTTCTGAATTTGAAGCAGACAAGGTCGGTGGCAGAGTACGGTAGGCAATTTGAGTCCTTGTCCAGGTTTGCTGGACACTTTGCTCATAAGGACGAGGATAAGGTGTTCAAATTTGTGCATGGACTGAAGCCGGAGATCTATCGAGGAGTCAAATTCTATGGCATTAAAGGTTTAACGTTCAGCGAAGTTGTGTCCACTGCTCTGGAAGTGGAAGAGGCTGAAAGGAAGTGTGCTGGAGCAAAGGAGGTCCCACAAAGGTTTGTCCAGCAACACCATCAGAGAGGAACGAAGAGGCCAAGTGAAGGCCAGAGTAGCCAAGGAGCTGGAGGGAAGGTACAGAATGTCAGGAAATTTCCCCCGTGTCCTAAGTGCTTGAAGAACCACCCCGGGGAGTACAGGATGGGATTTGGGAAGTGCTTCAACTGTGAGGAGGTTGGCCACACGTACAAAGAATGCCCGAAGCCTAGGATCACCAGATGCTACAATTGTAACAAAGTCGGTCATATTAGCAGAGACTGTCCAGTTCCTAAGAGTGGTCCTGCTATGATTAAACCAAGAATATTCTCCATGACGGAGGCAGGTGAAGAACAGCCTGCTGTAGTGTCAGGTACTATATTGGTCAACTCTGTGCCTGCTTTTACTTTGATAGATTCCGGTGCAACGCATTCGTTTATAGCATCTACGTTTGCTGATAAGTTAGATGTACAGTTTACCCCTTCTATGCATGTGTTTAATGTTACATTACCTTCTGGTGAGTGCATGCACTCCAATCGAGTGATGCCTGATAGTGAGGTATTAGCGGGGAACATGAATTTGCCTGCTGACCTCATTATTATTGATATATTGGGATTTGATGTAATCTTAGGAATGGATTGGCTGTTTAAGCATTATGCCACGATCGATTGTAGGACTGGAATAGTTAGTTTCCAACCCCCTGGTAACCCGAAACATACCTTCCAAGCTTCAAAGAAGAGCAAGGAAATGACTGTGATGACTTCGATTAACACTAGACCTTCCCTATGTAGAGAGTATTGGTGCTTCCTAGCTAGCGTTGTAGACACGCAACTTGTAGGAAAGGCAAACCCTCAAAATGTTTTAGTTGTCCAAGACTTTCCTGATGTATTTTTAGACGACCTTCCTGGTTTACCACCAGATAGAGAAATCGAATTTGTTGTAGATGTCTACCCCGGAGCCGAGCCTGTGTCTAAAAACCCGTATAGACTAGCACCATCAGAACTTAAAGAGTTAAAGAAACAGTTGGAGGATTTGTTAGAAAAAGGGTTCATACGCCCTAGTTTTTCACCATGGGGTGCACCTATCCTTTTTGTTAAAAAGAAAGACGGATCAATGCGTATGTGCATAGACTATAGAGAGTTGAATAAGCTAACTGTCAAGAACAAGTATCCACTGCCGAGGATTGATGACTTATTTGACCAACTTAAGGGTGCGAAAGTTTTCTCTAAGATTGACCTTAGGTCCGGTTACTATCAGTTGAAGGTTAAATCTGAGGATATCCCAAAGACTGCCTTTCGCACAAGGTATGGACATTATGAGTTTTTGGTTATGTCTTTTGGTTTGACTAATGCGCCAGCAGCCTTCATGGATCTTATGAATAGGGTGTTTCACGAGTATTTGGACAAGTTTGTCATTGTATTCATTGATGACATACTAATCTATTCTAGAACTAAGGAAGAGCATGCAAAACATTTGAGTTTAGTGTTGGATGTACTGAGAAGACACCAGCTTTATGCTAAGTTTTCAAAGTGTGAATTTTGGTTGGATAGAGTTCACTTTCTTGGTCATGTGATCTCTAGTGATGGAATATCTGTGGACCCAGCCAAGGTTCAAGCAGTTAAGGAATGGCCCCAACCGAAGAGTGCTACAGATATTAGAAGTTTTCTTGGACTAGCAGGGTATTACAGAAAGTTCATTGAAGGATTTTCAAAGATTGCCACACCCCTTACTAGGTTAACAAGGAAAAACGTGAAATATACATGGACTGACGAATGTGAGCATAGTTTCCAAACCTTGAAACAGGAGCTCACCAATGCTCCAATTTTGACCCTCCCTGTTGAAGGTGGTAAATTTAGTATTTATTGTGACGCTTCTAAGATCGGTCTTGGCTGTGTGTTGATGCAAGATGATAAGGTTATAGCCTATTCTTCTAGACAGTTAAAAACTCATGAGAAGAACTACACTACACACGACTTGGAATTAGCTGCCGTTGTATTTGCACTTAAAATTTGGAGGCATTACCTATATGGACAAACTTGTGAGGTATTTTCAGATCATAAAAGTCTGAAGTATATTTTCACGCAAAAAGAACTGAATATGAGGCAGCGTAGATGGTTAGAGTTTGTCAAAGATTATGATTTTGAGATTAAGTACCACCCTGGTAAGGCAAATGTTGTGGCAGATGCCTTGAGTAGGGTCACAACCTCAACCCCAACTATGATTTCCAATATGCCATTAACCTTAGAGTCAGAATTCCAAAAGTTTAATCTAGAAGCAGTGACCAGTGTATCAGCTATACTTTCTGCCATAACCTTAAAGCCTACCATTTTTGAGAAAATAAAGGAAGCTCAGACAAATGATGATGAATGTATCGGGTACAAGTCAAGCATGGATTCTACGGACAAGTCAGAATTTAGTCATTCTACCGATGGAATCCTTAAGTTTAGAAATAGGTGGTTTGTTCCTGCCAATAATGAGCTTCGTGAGGAAATTCTTTCTGAAGCTCACTCTTCCGGATTCTCTGTCCACCCTGGGAGTACAAAGATGTACAGAGATCTCAGGCAGTATTACTGGTGGCCAGGTATGAAAAGAAGTGTGGCGAAGTATGTAGAGTCATGTCTGACCTGCCAGCAAGTCAAAGCTGAACACCAGAGACCCTCAGGGACATTGCAACCCTTACCAGTTCCCGAATGGAAATGGGAACAAATAACGATGGACTTTGTTGTTGGATTACCTAGGACAGCTAAGGGACATGATGCAATTTGGGTGATAGTTGACCGTCTAACCAAGTCAGCTCATTTTCTGCCTATAAAGATAACCTACTCGATGGATTAGCTAGCTGAATTGTACATGCAAGAGATCGTCAGACTGCACGGAGTTCCAAGTTCTGTAGTTTCAGACCGAGACTCTAGATTTACATCTAAGTTTTGGAGGAGTTTGCATAAGGCTATGGGAACACAACTTAATTTTAGCACAGCTTTCCACCCTCAAACTGATGGACAATCTGAAAGAACCATTCAAACACTGGAGGATATGCTTCGTGCCATTGGATTTTCAAGGTTCTTGGAACCAGTACCTGTCCTTAGTAGAATTCTCTTACAACAACAGTTTTCAAGCAACCATAGGTATGGCACCATACGAGGCATTATATGGACGGAAGTGCAGATCACCATTGTATTGGGACGAAGTTGGGGAGGCACAATTGATTGGTCCTGAAATTGTGCAACAGACAGTAGAGAAGATTGCTCTTATCCGTCAAAGAATCCTGACAGCTCAAAGCCGACAGAAAAGCTATGCAGACAAAAGACGAAAGGAACTGGAATTTGAGGTAGGTGATGAAGTTTTTCTTAAGGTGTCACCTTTCAAGGGAGTTGTGAGATTTGGAAAGAGAGGAAAGTTGAACCCCAGGTTTATTGGACCGTTCACTATTCTGAAGAGAGTTGGGAGAGCAGCCTATCAGTTGCAACTACCGGCATCTATGGATGGAATACACAGTGTGTTCCATGTGTCTATGTTGAAGAAATGCATTAGGAGTCCATATCAAGTCATGGAACAGCAAGACCTTGAGATTCATCCTACCCTTGCCTATGAAGAGAGACCAGTAAAGATATTAGACCATGCAGTGAAGATATTGCGCAACAAAGAGGTTCCACTAGTGAAAGTCTTATGGCGCAATCAGAACATGGAGGAGACAACTTGGGAACGCCAGCAAGACATGATGAACAACATCCGGAGTTATTCAGGTACTGAATTTTGAGGACAAAATTCTTTTAAGGGGGGTAGATTGTAGCACCCGGCCCTATCGAACCAGCTCTTTTATTATTAATAAAATACACTTTATTAGTCAATAAATTAAGTAGGGTTATTAAATAACTTGGCAAATGGCATTAGAGTAAATTGCAATTTTCAAAGAGTGGATAACGTATTTAAGGGAAGAGGGTTGGGTTTAATGCACTGTAGCCGCCACCATTTCATACCATTTCCTCTTCGGGTTTCAACTCAGGCAGACGAGCTCTCTAGGCGATCTTCCTCGCGAGATTCACCTTCGACCTAGGTAAGTTTTCCATTCATCTTCTCGATATTATAGTGAGTAGATAGCAGGAGTGCAATGCGTGTGTAACTTGGTGAATGCTGTGAGTGAGCTGAGTTCGAGTTTAGTGCTGAACCAAGAATGTGCGATGGCCTGAAGTTCTAAGCTAGCTCCTTAGATTCGTGAATGGTGTGGGATGAGATTTAGTGAAGTTCTGATTAGTGTTCTGTTTATGACACTAGGTGAACAGGGTTTTCAAGTAGTTGAAACCGAGCGATTTCCAGGAGACCAGGTAAGTAGAGTTTGTTTGTGCCTTCGGGCCTACATCACAAAATAGTAGGATTAATGTATGTTCGTGTGCTTATTTCCAGTTGTCATGCATCATATTTTGAAATGTACGAAAATGAATTTACATGATTTTGAATCGGCAAGGAATGAACAGATTGAAACAGTACGTGAAGCAGATTTGCTGTTAAGGGAATTAATCCAACCCTTAATGAGCCAGTGGATTGAGGTTTTGGGAAAAGTGATCCGCTTCCCAATCCGACAGGGGGGATCTGTACAGAAACGATGAATATGCAACTGAGATGAGAAAAGTAGAAACTGCATGTTTAGGAATTTATGATTCAGTATTTCATTTCACTATTGCTTTACTTGCTTAGCATTAGGCTAATAGATGAGTTTTGTGATGTAGGTGAAGAAGCTTTAGCAGATGTGTTTACTGAGTTCACAGAAGGCTAGTTGGGTTGGAGGAGTGCATCCACACAATGTTCTGGCAGCTGATGGGGCAGTTTAATTGATGTCTGTTGGAGTGAAGGTTTTATTATCAATGCTTTATTTTAGATGGATCGAGTTTTTATAACAGTAGTGATTTCAGTGTTTTGAACAAATTGAGTTTTATTATTTGATAATGGCATTCCGCTGAGGTTTGAAGATTTGCACTTGTTGGATTTTAAGCAATACATGGGTTTGAATCCTTTTCTGAGTGATTTCAGTAAGGCAAATAGATTCTTTTTCATAAATGGAGTTATATTGTATAATTAGGAGTAGCCAGAATGTCGCCCTGAATCTATCGGTAGATGGGATGTGTTTGTTATCTGTCAGTAGATGCATTCTATCGGCAGAAGTTGAGTAGTTTGAACCTACCGGAAGGAGATGTCTATCGGTAGGTGTATCCAAATTTCTATCGGATGATGTCTTCAGTAAAGGCATCGGAAGATGTAGCCTTATTTCTATCGATAGATATAGACCCATTTCTATCGGCAGATGAAGTCATGTTGAGTTCATCGGCAGTTGAAGTTGTATGTGCAGTCGTGTTGGCTTCATCGGCAGATGAAATCATGTTGACTTCATCGGCAGATGAAGTCGTGTTGACGTCATCGGCAGATGAAGACGTGCTGACGTCATCGGCAGATGAAGTCGTGCTGACGTCATCGGCAGATGAAGTCGTGCTGACGTCATCGGCAGATGAAGTCGTGCTGACGTCATCGGCAGATGAAATTGCGTTGACGTCATCGGCAGATGAAGTTGTGTTGACGTCATCGGCAGATGAAGTCGTGCTGACGTCATCGGCAGATGAAGTCGTGCTGACGTCATCGGCAGATGAAGTCGTGCTGACGTCATCGGCAGATGAAGTCGTGCTGACGTCATCGGCAGATGAAGTCGTGCTGACGTCATCGGCAGATGAAGTCGTGCTGACGTCATCGGCAGATGAAGTCGTGCTGACGTCATCGGCAGATGAAGTCGTGCTGACGTCATCGGCAGATGAAGTCGTGCTGACGTCATCGGCAGATGAAGTCGTGCTGACGTCATCGGCAGATGAAGTCGTGCTGACGTCATCGGCAGATGAAGTCGTGCTGACGTCATCGGCAGATGAAGTCGTGCTGACGTCATCGGCAGATGAAGTCGTGCTGACGTCATCGGCAGATGAAGTCGTGCTGACGTCATCGGCAGATGAAGTCGTGCTGACGTCATCGGCAGATGAAGTCGTGCTGACGTCATCGGCAGATGAAGTCGTGCTGACGTCATCGGCAGATGAAGTCGAAACTGCTAATTTTAGGAGTTACATTTCAGTACATATTTCTTCCTGCTTGCTACTTAGCATTAGGCTGATAGATGGTTTTGTGATGTAGGTGAAGGGTTACTGCAGGTGAATTTCCTGTGTGCACAGATGAGTAGATTGTGTTGGAGGGGTACATTCAGCTCTGGTCTGGTAAACTATGAGGCGGGTTAACTGATGTCAGCAGTTGTGAAGGTCTAGTTGATACTGATTCAATCTGAGTACATTGAGTTTTTCATGACAGTAGTGGTCGCAACCCTTTTGAATTAGTTTGAGAATTCCTGACATTAGTGTTCTGTGGATTTTAAAATGCGATTTTTTACTGAATTTGAGTAATGCAATGATTTAAATTGTCTCTGAATGGTTTTTGTAAAATGCTTAAGTCCTTCTGATAGTCGGAACTTTCTCGGTTTATTAGCCATGTTGTTTAGTCCCATCGGCAGGAAGTCGAGTAATTTACTATCAGATTAATGTAGAGCTCTTAAGCTACCGGTAGAATTTCTCTATCGGTATGATGTTTTAAGGGAGTCATGATCGCAGCGTTCCCGTGTTCCCCGGTAGATATTCTTCTATCGGTAGATTGTTTTAAGGAGTCATGTGAGGTGCACGGTGTCCACCGGTAGACCTTCTCTATCGGTTACGATGTTTTAAGGAGTCATGTGAGATGTGCAGTGTCAACCCGGTAGATATTCTCTATTCGGTAGCTGTTTTAAATGACCACGTGAGACGCACAACGGTAGATCCGCGGCTGACGACTTGTCGGTTTTGTGAATGGTAGGATGTTGGATAACATGAATTATCCAGCTGACGTCATCGGTAGAAGCTCATAATTCCTGTTTTCTGCTTCTTCCGTTGACTTTGTCCATCGGCAGATGCGTTTGACTTCTGCGACCCCTCAAGTATTCCACGGTTTAAATTTTTTATCTCCCATTTGCCTACTGTTTCTTAACATTCCCAACGATTATTTCAACAATGTTTATTTCACAGTTTTGTTTAACTCCATTGTTGTTCAAATGATTTCCGCTGCAAATTTTTAAATGTTTTGAGTTTTTAGAAAAATGTCAAATTTTGACTGTCGAGTGAAGATTTAAATTAATCAGAAAATTTCTTAGTCATGTTCGAGCATTGAGTAGCGAACCGGGTTCAGAAAACTCGGGGCGTTACAGTATGGTATCAGAGACATTCAGTTAAACCGTTCAAAAGATTACTCATCAGTGCCAATCGTTGCATGGAAGTGCTCCAACAACTGTAAGTGTTTATGTTAACCTTAGCTATTAGGTATTTATGAACATATTTAACTTTATTCAGGAAGTTAGCAAAATGGCTAGACGACCAGGAATACCGAGGATACCAAGAGAGATACCAAGTCCGAGACGTGAGGAGGACTCTAGTGTAATTAGACAGCTGACAGAATTGATGCGCCAACAGACTGATATAGTGCGTCAACAGTCTGATCAGTTAGGTGTGTTGTTGAACCGAGAAGCACAAGGAAGTGCCAACTCGGGTTCTAGTGGTGATCATTCTGGAGATAGGTTCAGGAGGCTAAGACCACCCACGTTTGATGGACAGTCAACTGATCCAGTTATTGCTGAAGGATGGCTTAGAAAGATTGAAAGTGTGTTTAGGTGTGCCAACATTGGAGAAGGAGAAAAAGTCACGTTGGCAACCTTTCATTTAGCTGGTGAAGCTCAACTTTGGTGGGAAACAATAGAGACCACCACAGATGTTTTGACGATGCCTTGGTCACAATTCAAGGACATTTTCTATGGGAAGTATTTTAACAGTACTGTCCAGACCGCGAAGAAGTTGGAGTTCCTGAACTTGAAGCAGACAGGGTCCGTGGCCGAGTATAGTAGGCAGTCTGAGTCCCTGTCCAGATTTGTTGGACACTTTGCTCACAAGGACGAGGATAAGGTGTTCAAATTTGTGCATGGGGTGAAGCCAGAAATTTACCGAGGAGTTAAATTTTGCGGAATTAAAGGTTTGACATTAAGTGAGGTGGTGTCCACTGCTCTGGAAGTGGAAGAGGCTGAAAGGAAATGTGCTGGACCAAAGGAGGCCCCGCAAAGGTTTAACCAGCCACACCAACAAAGGGGAACGAAGAGGCCAAGTGAAGGCCAAAATAGCCAGGGAGCAGGAAGGAAAGTGCAGAATGTCAAGAAATTTCCCCAATGTCCAACATGTTTGAAGAATCACCCGAGGGAATGTAGGTGGACTTCTGGAAGGTGTTTCAACTGTGAGGAGGTTGGACACTCATTCAAAGACTGCACTAAGCCCAGAGTCCTTCGATACTTCAACTGTAACAAGCCGGGACACATTGTTAGAGACTGCCCAACGTCGAAGAGTGGCCCTGCTAGGATAAAGCCGAGAATATTTTCCATGGTAGAGTCAGGAGAAGAGGACCAGCCTGCTGTGGTGTCAGGTACTATATTGATCAACTCTGTACCTGCTTTTACTTTGATAGATTCGGGTGCAACACATTCTTTTATAGCCTCTGCTTTTGCTGATAAGCTAGATGTACGGTTTGCTTCTTCTGAACATATGTTTAACGTAGCATTACCTTCTGGTGAGCGCATGCACTCTAACCAGGTGATGCTTGACAGTAATGTGTTAGTAGGGAATGTAAGTCTACCTGCTGATCTTATAATCATGGATATAATAGGATTTGATGTAATCCTAGAAATGAACTGGTTGTTTAAACATCACGCCACAATTGATTGTAGAACTGGAGTAGTTAGCTTTCAACCCCCTGGTAAGTTGAAACATACCTTTCAAGCTTCAAAGAAGAGTAAGGAAATGTCTGTGATGACTACTATTAGCACTAGACCTTCCCTGTGTGGAGAGTATTTGTGCTTCTTAGCTAGCGTTCTAGACACACAGCTTGTGGAAAAAGCAAATCCTCAGAATGTCTTAATCGTCCAAGACTTCCCCGAAGTGTTTTTAGATGACCTTCCCGGTTTACCGCCAGATAGGAAAATTGAATTTGTTGTAGATATTTACCCCGGAGCCGAGCCTGTGTCTAAAAATTCATATAGATTAGCTCCAACTGAACTTAAGGAATTAAAGAAACAATTGGAGGATCTATTGGAGAAAGGGTTCATACGCCCAAGCTTTTCACCGTGGGGTGCACCTATCCTTTTTGTCAAGAAGAAAGATGGATCAATGCGTATGTGCATTGATTATAGAGAATTGAATAAGTTAACTGTAAAAAACAAATACCCTTTGCCGAGAATTGATGACTTATTTGACCAGCTTATGGGTGCAAGAGTTTTCTCTAAGATTGACCTTAGGTCCGGTTATTACCAGCTGAAGGTAAAATCTGAAGATATCCCAAAGACTGCCTTTCACACAAGGTATGGACATTTTGAGTTTTTGGTTATGTCTTTTGGTTTGACAAATGCACCAGCAGCCTTCATGGATCTCATGAATAGGGTGTTTCACGAGTATTTGGACAAGTTTGTCATAGTATTCATAGACGACATTCTGATCTATTCTAGAACTAAGGATAAGCATGCAAGGCATTTGAGTTTTGTGTTAGGAGTACTTAGACAGCACCAGCTTTATGCTAAGTTTTCCAAGTGTGAGTTTTGGTTGGACAGAGTTCACTTTCTTGGTCACGTGATCTCTGGAGATGGAATATCTGTCGATCCAGCCAAAGTTCGAGCGGTTAAGGAATGGCCTCAACCGAAGAATGCTACAGATATCAGGAGTTTTCTTGGTCTAGCAGGATATTATAGAAAGTTTATCGAAGGATTTTCAAAGATCGCTACACCCCTTACTAAGTTAACCAGGAAAAATGTGAAGTATATATGGACTGATGAATGTGAATATAGTTTCATGACCTTGAAACAGAAACTAACCAATGCACCAATTTTAACCCTTCCAGCTGAAGATGGTAAATTTAGTATTTATTGTGATGCTTCCAAAATTGGGCTCGGTTGTGTGTTAATGCAGAATGGTAAAGTAATAGCTTATGCCTCTAAACAGTTGAAAACACATGAGAAGAACTACCCTAACCATGACTTAGAATTAGCTGCAGTTGTATTTGCACTTAAGATTTGGAGGCATTACTTGTATGGACAATCTTGTGAGATATTTTTAGATCATAAGAGCCTGAAGTATATCTTCACACAGAATGAACTAAACATGAGGCAACGTCGATGGTTGGAATTTGTAAAAGACTATGAGTTTGAGATTAAATACAATTCCAGCAAAGCAAATGTCGTGGCTGATGCTTTGAGTAGAGTAACAACATCAACCTCATCTATGATTTTCAGTATGCCATTAGCTTTAGAGTCAGAATTCCAAAAATTTAACCTAGAAGCAGTAACCAGTGTATCAGCTATACTATCAGCCATAACCTTAAAGCCTACCATTCTAGAGAAAATAAAGGAAGTTCAGACGAATGATGATGAGTGTAACAAGTACAAGTCAAGCATGAATTCTACGGACCAATCAGATTTTAACTATTCTGCTAATGGGATCCTCAAGTTTAGAAATAGGTGGTTTGTTCCAGCCATTAAGGAACTCCGTGATGAGATTCTTTCTGAAGCACACTCTTCCAGGTTCTCTGTTCACCCTGGAAGTACAAAGATGTACAGAGACCTTAAGCAACACTACTGGTGGCCTAGTATGAAACGAAGCGTGGCAGAATATGTAGGATCATGTTTGTGTTGTCAATAGATTAAAGCCGAGCATCAGAGACCCTCAGGAACATTGCAACCCTTACCAGTTCCTGAATGGAAATGGGAACAAATAACTATGGATTTTGTTATAGGATTACCTAGAACAGCAAAGGGACATGATGCAATCTGGGTAATAGTTGATCGTTTAACCAAATCTGCTCACTTTCTGCCAATGAAGATAACATATTCGATGGATCAACTGGCCGAGTTGTATGTGCACGAAGTTGTTAGACTGCATAGAGTTCCAAGCACCATAGTTTCAGACCGAGACTCCAGATTTACCTCTAAGTTTTGGAAAAGTTTGCACAAGGCTATGGGAACACAGCTTAATTTCAGCACAGCTTTCCACCCTCAAACAGATGGACAATCCGAGAGAACCATTCAGACCTTAGAAGATATGCTCCGAGCATGCATATGGATTTTCAAGGATCTTGGAGTAAATATTTACCATTGGTTGAGTTCTCTTACAATAACAGTTTTCAAGCAACAATAGGCATGGCTCCATACGAAGCATTATATGGACGAAAATGCAGATCTCCTTTGTACTGGGATGAAGTTGGTGAAGCACAGTTGCTTGGTCCTGACATTGTGCAGCAGACTGTGGAGAAGGTTGCCCTCATCCGACAGAGAATTCTGACAGCTCAAAGCCGCCAGAAGAGTTATGCTGACAAAAGACGAAGAGAATTAGAGTTTGAAGTAGGTGATGAAGTTTTTCTTAAGGTGTCACCATTCAAAGGAGTTGTGAGATTCGGGAAGAGAGGAAAGTTGAACCCCAGGTTTATTGGACCATTCTTAATTTTGAAAAGGGTTGGGAGTACAGCCTATCTGTTGCAGTTACCGGCTTCTATGGAAGGAATCCACAACGTGTTCCATGTTTCTATGTTAAAGAAGTGTGTAAGAGATCCATATCAGATTGTGGAACAGCAGGACATTGAGGTTCTTCCTACTCTTGCATATGAGGAGAAACCAGTAAGGATCTTGGACTATGCAGTGAAGGTATTGCGCAACAAAGAAGTTCCACTAGTGAAAGTCTTATGGCACAACTAGAACATAAAAGAGACAACTTGGGAGCGCCAGCAAAACATGATGGACCAACATTCTGAGTTGCTCAGGTACTGAATTTTGAGGACAAAATTCTTTTAAGGAGGGTAGATTGTAGCACCCGGTTTAATCACAATCTAATTATTTAATCAAATCGTGAGACATTATTTTTATGGAGGATTAATGACTAGGTTAATGTATGACTAAGGGAAGGCAGTATGGTAATCTGATAGTAATAAAGGTTAACGCATTTAAGGGAAATGTTATTGAAGTAGCCGCCACTGTTTTATTTCATTTTCTCTCCATTCGCAGCTCCTCAGCTTAGCAGAACGCGATAGGAGAACCCCTTCGACTTTCTCCAGCGATTTTCTCCAAACTTGGTGAGTTTTGCTTCTATTTCTTGCTACATTGTATCTATCGTTGGTAGAAGGGATGATAAATGAGGTTTTGAGAAGGCGGTAAGCGAGTGGTGGTTTCGGTTTAAGTTGAAATCAGGAATGCACAATGACTAGAGTTTCCAAAACAGTTTCCCTTAGATTTCTAGTGGTTTAGAATGAAGATTAGAGGAAATTTAATGTATGCTCTGTCTATGGTTTTAGGTTCGAGTAATACCCGAAGTAGCTTGCAACCAAGTTTTTCCAGGAAACCAGGTAAGTAGAGTTTTTTTGTGCCTTCGGGCCTACATCACAAAACAGTAGGATTTGTGTATGCATGAATGTATGTTTCTTTTCAGTCGCCATGCATCATATTTTGAAGGAAAACGAAAATGAATTTACATGAAGTAGCACGGTGAGACGTGAACAGATTGCAACAGTATACTTTTAAGGGAATTAATCCGCCCCTTAATCGAACATATGGATACATACCTTGGGAAAATTGATCCATCTCCCATTGTATCAGGGATCAAATCAGCTGTTAAGGAAACTAATCCGCCCCTTAATTGAATATATGGATACATACCTTGGGAAAACTGATCCATCTCTCATTGTATCAGGGATCATCAGACCAGTGAACGAATGCAACATAACTGAGGAATGAAAGTAGAAACTGCATATTTAGGATTTACATTTCAGTACATATTTCATTCCTTGCTTTGCTTACTTAGCATTAGGCTGATAGATGAGTTTTGTGATGTAGGTGAAGAGGTTACTGCAGGTGAATTTCCTGTGTGCACAGATGAGTAGATGTGGTTGGAGGGGTACATTCATGCTCCGGTCTGGTAAACTGATGAGGCGGGTTAACTGATGTCAGCAGTTGTGAAGGTCTAGTTGATAATGATTCAATCTGAGTACATTGAGTTTTCATGACAGTAGTGGTTGCAACCTTTTGAATTAGTTTTGAGAATTCCTGACATTAGTGTTCTGTTGGATTTTAAAATGCTGTTTTTACTGAATTTGAGTAATGCAATGATTTAAATTGTCTCTGAATGGTTTTTGGTAAAATGCTTAAGTCCTTCTGATAGTCGGAACTTTCTCGGTTTACAGTAAAGTTTACTGCCATGTTGTTTAGTCCATCGGCAGGAGTCGAGTAATTTACCTATCGGATAATGTAGAGCTCTTAAGCTACCGGTAGATATTCTCTATCGGTAGATGTTTTAAGGAGTCATGTGAGGTGCACGTGTCCACCGATAGATATTCTCTATCGGTAGATGTTTTAAGGAGTCATGTGATGTAACGACCCTAAAACTGTACCGGTATTTCCCGTACTATTTTTTTTTTTTTTTTAACTAAACTCTAGGCGGAACCTAAACCGAAATAGAAACCAGAATCGAAATCGGAATTGAAATATAACTTTAAAATCATTTAAAACAATTAAATAAATCTATATTAAAACTAATTCAAATTAAAATAAAAGGGGAGGGCAGAATTGACATTCAGCCCGAGAAAGAGAGCAGCGCTCGATCGCTGGCGCGAGCGGCGCCCGATCGCTGGCAGCGATCGCGCGCGCAGCGCCCGGGCGCTGGCAGCGATCGCGCGCGCAGCGCCCGATCGCTGGCAGCTATCGCGCGCGCAGCGCCCGATCGCTGGTAGCTATCGCGGCCTTCACGCCCGATCGCTGACCTTCGCTACTCTGCTTCTTTCTCTCCATGCATTCTATACTTATGCTCTCTGGAATCTCAAATTCCAGAGAGCAACACAATTCATGACGACTCTCTGGAATCGATTCCAGAGAGCAACCTCATCTGATTGATACCAAATTTTCATCAATAACCACAATGAACTCGAACTAAAATACAACTTGCAGCGGACCTTGCGAAATCCAACTGCATGGATAGCTCTAAAAACCGAGCCTATCCGTAACCAATCAAAACATTTCTATAACGTTAAATAAAGCTTGAAACCAAAACGTTTTACCAATCAGTTTATAACAACCTTAAAAACATCAGTAAGTAACCCTAACGTCTATCAGAACCAAGCATCCTATAATTTCTATACAAATTAACCAATACATCCCAAAATATCCCAAAACCCTCAAACCTCTGTACATACTTCCCCACGGGTCAGGTAAGCCTCGACTGCGCCAGCACACCACCGCAGCCATCCTCCGTCAACTGTATCATGCCTCAGGAGGAGGAATCCCATCCTCACCTGGTTCCTCGATATCTAGATCACCTACACCATACAATACACTATGAGATGAAATCCCAGTAAGTTCTACGTAAATGCAATGCATGCAGTGCGTATGAGTTCGATAAACCATGCTTTATTTTATCTTACTATGCAATGCTCAATAGGTGTCACCGAGATCTTATCCCTCTAACCAGAGAGAGCTCATCCAGCGGGCGGACTACTCTTTCCAGCTAGAGGCGGGGGGTGCACGCTTACAACACGTACAGCCGTGCCTGAACCCCCCTCGCGTGACCAATACATACGCCTTTCGGTCAATACGCCTTTCGGCCAATATGCCTTTCGGCCAATACTATGCTCAATACGCCTTTCGGCCAGTGCTATGCTTTACGTTATCTTTAAAACTCTGTGCGGAAGTTCATTTTCATGCTTTTCTTAAAACAAGTGATGCGTGAACAGTTCAATCATACAGTAAACAAACAGTAAACAAGCAATAATATGTACCATCAACACTGTAAAGCGTAAACTATAAACTCCTAAAACCTAGCTACCCAAACCAAATACAATTAAACAAACGCATCTCCAAAACACTCCTCGAGATGACACGACGTACGGTGTAGCCAATCGGCCAAGAAGATCACGAGAACTTACCTCGTGTCCAAAGCAGCTCAGCTCCGTCCACGAGCGCTGTTTCACCTAAGCAATTTACAAGGATTGACGTAAAACAAGTTTAAGTTAAAAACTTCCAAATTGTCAAACCTTAACTAAAGGGCTTTCTAAAATTCTAATCCATTTCATCGAGCTATTTATTCGAGAATTTACGCTCGGCACCTAATTCTCAAATTACGAACTTTTCTGAAAATCCTAAATTCTCGGATTTTAAACTTTTTCACGAATTGATCCAACTTCGTCCACTAACGTCCAATACGTTTAATATACACTTAATCACGGCTAATCTATTAATTACGAACCCTAATTCGCAGTTTTTAACGAAAATAAATCGAAACCCTAATTACCTAAATCGCTACGGAACTAAAGATTTAACGTTCGAAAACTGTAGAGACATACCGAGAACGTCGATTGGAGGAAGAAAACGTGAAGGAAACGAAACGAACGGAGGTCGGATCTGAGTCGGATTGAAGAAATCGTCGGCGGCCGAGGGTTTTGCTCTCTGGCGATCGTGAATTCCAGAGGAGAAATGGAGAAGCGAGGGAGAGAAGAGAGAAAGTTAGTTTTTAATATAATTTGATTGGCAAAATTACCATTTTGCCCTTCTTTGATTTTTATATTCGTTTCGTCGTTCGGTTTGTTAATCGTCTAGCCAATCGGTTTCACCAAATTTCCTTACTTCATCAATGCGTCCAACTTATTATTTGAGACTTAATAAAACTGTCCGTTCGCAATTTGGACCTCGTTTACTATTTTTACTAAAACGCCATTTACATTACGATAAAGGTAATTACTCGGAATATAGCGTTTAATCTCCGAAAATTCCCATAATTTCCTTAAAATTTCTATTAATCGTTAGGATCGTAATGACGCTTTTTTTTCGTGAAACGGACCTGATTCGACATATTTACCAAAAATGCCATTGTATAATACAATAACAATATAATATAATATATATATATATATCCGAAATCCGTACATGCTGGGTATTACATTCCACCCTCCTTATTCAGAATTTTGTCCACAAAATTAAATCATACAAATAAATCAGGATATCTAGTCATCAATCCTGCTGCGTTCCCACGTCGCTTCTTCTACTCGTGATTCCGCCATAGAACTTTAACTAGCGGAATTTCTTTGTTGCCGCAAATCTTGATGGAAGTCTCCAAAATACGTACCGGCCTCACCTCATAGCTCAAGGTAGGCTGTACCTCGATCTCTGTAGCCTCCACGATATGCGACGGATCGCGCAAGCACCTCCGTAGCATGGACACGTGAAATACGTCGTTGGATTACCCTCCATAGAAGCCGGAAGCTGCAATCTGTACGCAACTTCCCGACTCCTCTTTAGAATTGGAAAGGTGCCCCACATAACGAGGGTTTAACTTACCCCTCCTTCCAAATCTCGCAACGCCTTTGAACGGAGAAACCTTGAGGTAGACCTCGTCACCTTCTTCAAACTCTAACTCTCTCCGTCTGGTGTCAGCATAGCTCTTCTGTCTGCTCTGAGCTACCTCGATACGCTGTCGGATAATGGCAATATGCTCTGTCGTCTGCTGTAGAATCTCTGGACCCACGATGCTGGCCTCGCCAACCTCGTCCCAATACAGTGGAGATCTACACTTTCGACCATATAAGGCTTCATACGGACGCCATACGATAGTAGCCTGGAAGCTGTTATTATAAGAGAACTCGATCAGTGGCAAATACCTGCTCCACGATCCCTGAAACTCCAGCACACATGCTCTGAGCATATCTTCCAGAATTTGATTCGTCCTCTCTGTCTGTCCATCAGTCTGAGGATGAAATGCGGTGCTGAAATCAAGCTGAGTCCCATAGCTTTGTGCAGACTCTTCCAGAACTTTGACGTGAATCTCGGATCTCTGTCGGAGACAATAGAAACTGGCACGCCGTGAAGTCTAACAATCTCCTGTACATAGAGCTCTGCGAGCTGATCCATAGGCGATGCCATCCTTACAGATAAAAGTGGGCCGACTTTGTCAATCGGTCCACAATAACCAAAATGCCGTCATGGCCTCCTCGTAGTCCTCGGGAGTCCCACAATGAAATCCATGGAGATCTGCTCCCACTTCCACTCCGAAATCGGCAATGGCAATAACGTTCCTGCCGGCCCGGTCTCTGGTGCTCTGCCTTTACCCGCTGACATACTAGGCAGGTCCTCAAACATACTTGGCAACCTCCCTCTCATATTCGTCCACCAGAAGTGTTGTTTCACAATCCCGGTACATCTTAGTACTTCCCGGGTGCACGAATATGCCGAAGAATGTGCCTCGCCAATATTCCTTCTTCAGGTCCTCGTCCGCAGGCACGTACCACCTATGCCTGAACTTCAGAATACCATCTTCAGATAAACGGAAATCCGACGAGTCGCCAATCTACTGCTCGATCGAGTCCATAACACTCCGT
>CM039504.1:15460236-15482060 GCA_022432975.1 Begonia masoniana
TGTCGGGCAAGGATACTATATAGTGTAATTTAATTTAATTTTAAAATTTATTTCATCACCTTATTTTACATTTTATTTGATTATTATCCATGTTAACCAAGAATAAACTACACATTAAAATATAATGGTTACAGATACATGTAATATTCTTTCGTGAGAACTCGCTAAACAACTATCAACTTATCGAAACCCACAACACGTTAAAAAAGTCGGGCAATCTAGCGTAACTCAGCCTGCGGCCCAAGCCGAAATCAATAATTGAAATGTCTCAATTAAGTTCACTGATTGAGTAATTTAAGTTTAAAATAAGCGTGCCTTGTGCTCTCAACTTATATTACTATCAATTAGCATTCTTTGTTATTTTTTTTATTTTGTAAAGTCATGGAATTTTTTTTTTTTTTAAAATAATAGAATCAATGCGGGTACATACTTAGCTTCTAATATTCAATTAATCGAAGCGGTGAGAAAACTTTTTAATGGGCTTCTAAAAATATAATTCAGATTTTTATGACTGATAAAAAATAAATCAAAATATAAAATAGTTGACTTCCATATTCAACCCTTTTCAGACGAGAATATATGCTGTTAATTAGATTTTAAATATTGGACTAATATAAATTGTAACTTAAAGAAATAAGTCTATTACATTTCTCTTAAAATACTTGCAGACTAGACATGACAAACGCGCCCCCGCGCCTTACAATCTAGCTCACCGAGCTGCTCGAGTTAACGAGCTGAGCCCAAATAGTAAAAACTAAAAAAAAAAAATTAACACAAGCTGACTCTCAGTCAATTTTAAATATCGAGCCAGTTCTGCTAAATGACCTAACGAACAACCATATATAAATATTTTTCAATTTATATAAATGTAAGTATATTTATAAGAAAATTACTTTGAAATAAATAATATTTATCATTATGGGATCAAATCTAATAGTTAATTATTTATTTAACTAAATTATTTTATTATAATAAAATGAAATTTATTTAGAAAAATGAATTTGGGATGGATTCTAATAAAAATATCATACAAATATCATACAAATATTTGATAGTTGCATAATTACAAATTATACTTATATTAACTAGGTTGACATTTATTTAATTGTTAATCATTTGCAATTAGGTGACAAACGAGCTGACATAGCCGAGTCGAGTCACTCCAAAAAAAATCTGGTTCACTGAGCCAACGAGTAAACGAGCTGAGCCTAAATGAGACACCCCAATATATTTTCAAACCCTGCCGGCTCGCACCAAAGTTCAACGAACCGTCCGCTATAGTACAAAGTCCGCCGCCAACCCACTCATTTGTCATCTCTTTGCTAACTAATCATGCAATAATTAATTTGGGGTTAAGGATAATAATTATTTAGAATAAGAAAATAAACTCGGCGTTAATCATTCGATGAACTCAAAGGAGATCCTACCTTCATTGGTTTACGAATGACATGTGAAAGCTGATTCCGGGCATTTCTCTTCCAACAGAATAGGAAGGAGACTTCCAAATTGGCCTTTTTTTACTCCGACAATTTCGCATCTATTCACATTCGTCTTTTCTTCTTCCTCCTCTCGATCCTACGTTTGCACACAAAGGGTCCATTTCTGCCGTGAAATGTCCTCTAAATTTTCTGCCGGGACCTATTGAGCAGAACGTGTCTCGGCCTTAAGGGTTGTTGGTATGCTTTTTCCGATTGTATATGAAGTGGGCGTGTAACGACTGCCTAGCACTACGTCGCTGGCTCGTCACCCCGTTCTAGATCTCAGTTCATCGAAGGTAGTTATTCGGTAAGAATTGGAAATCGAGAAACCGAACGTTAATGGATTTTCGTATTAATTAAATAAAGTTAATTTAAGTAAAATAAATTAATTAAAGATTTAATTTGTAAACAATAAGGTTTTCTAAGAAACCTTATTGTTTCTTCTGTTGGCAGAAAATAAAAGGAGAGAGAGGAGAGAAAGTCAACGCGAGGGAGAGGAATCACAGACTAGGGGTGTGCAAAATCGGTTTTGGATCGTTTGGAGAAAACTCGCACCTGAACCGATCGAGGTTTTGGGTTTCGAACTTACAAAAAACCGAAATCGTTTTTGTAGCATATACCAAAACCGAACCTAAACCGAACCTAAACTTTCGGTTCGATTTTGGTTCGGTTTCAGTTTTACAACCTATTTTCCAAAAAAAAAAAAAAAATGTAACAGGCTTGAAATCGAGCTGCTTTTTCTGTTTGATTTTGGAGTATTGTGAGCTCTAAAGTTTTCGAAATCTACTGCTTGTGCCTCTGGAGCCGGAATGAATGGGGTTTTTTGGGGAAGGACAGATAATAGAGAGATTCTAAGTTCAGATTTGAACAGAGACATTACATTCATATTCATATCCCGTCAAGAACAATTCTTTGATTTTAACAGTTAATAACTCACATTACCCATCTAAGAACTCGTTTTGAATTTGAAGCAGGTGCCCTGCTTAATTATATTATTTTTCTGGTTAATCTTCTTTCTTTTCTTTTCTTTTTTTTTTTTCTCGTAAAATCCCAGAAAAAGAGAGTGCAGACAGAAAAAAAAAAAAAACACCATTGTTGAGCAGAATCCAGTTAACTGAGAAGGAAACAGGCTGACCCAGATCCAAAAACAAAAAGAGAGGACACCATTGAGAATCCTCTTTAGTCCACAAGATGAGGAGGAGAAAAGCTATGTGAATCTTCAACAGAGATTTCAGTAACATCTTCTGCACTAATGGAGGTTGACGTTGTTGATCTCTCTATTATCTGTCCTTCCCCACTAACCATCATTTCCTTCTCCAGATGCAAGCAGTAGATTTCAAAAACTCTAGAGCTCACAATTACTCCAAAATCCAACAGAAAAAGCAGCTCGATTTCAAGCCTGTTTAGTTCAGCATTGCTCGATGCTCAAGCCTGAAGTAATCGTGAAGTTAAGGTGAAGACGAAGACGTGAAGACCCCCGATTTATTGGATTTAGGGCTGTCTGGTCAGTGGTTCTGTTCTGGGTCTGGCTTCACTCTTCAGTTTTTATTTTTATTTTTTGTTAAGGTCCGGTTCGTCTTTCGGTTTGCATCGGTTTTTGGCTGTACACACCGAAAACCGAACCTAATTCTACGGATTCATAACTGAAATCGAATCGAACCGAACCTATGCTCAAAACCGGTGAAAACCTAACCTATTTCACCGGTTCCGGTTCGGTTCCCCGTTCACGTTCGGTTTTCACACATCTATCACCGACACAGGAACAACCTCCGTTTGGTGCGATCTTGGTGTCAAACGTTCGTCCGATGTGTAGAGCAGCTTTGCTGAAGGCTGTTCTGTCGGTACGCTCCCTTTTGCCTCGATTTTTTGCCCGAAAAGTTTTGATTTTTGTGGTTTTATCGATATGTGATTTGTGGTCAATTGTTTGTTATTTTTGTGGCATGGAATCGACCGAAATGTGAGGTGGAAACGGGTTGGAAATCGATTTTGGTTGGAAAGCGGGTTTGGCACGTTCTTCTCTGCCTGTTGATAAGGTCGATGGCCGAGTTGACTCGGTCGAGGCCGAGTTGACTGGCATTGGGCTGAGTCGACTCGGGCCCAAGACCGAGTTGGGCCTGGGATTGATCCGGTCAGCCGACCTGGTGTTCGGCGAGTCAAACCCCGACCCAGCCCTAAACCTAATGGGACCGCCCCGAGCCAAGCTAACCCGACCGACCTGACTTGGACCGAATCGGCTCGATCCAAACCAGACCCAACAAGTCCGATCTATCAAAGTCAACCATTGACCTTTGACCGTGTGACTTTAACTATTGACTATTGACTTTGACTGTTTACCGTTGACTTTGACTTTTTGACCAAAATTAAACTTGAGTCGTTTGGGCCCGTTTTCGCCCCATTTTCATTTTATGTCGTTTCTAACCCCTGTTAGACTTTAAACGGGGTTCCCCCTTTGTGTTTGATTCCTAGAGTGGGAGATTGGCTGTGTTCGAGACGATTCGTGAGAACCTCGACTACCGGTTTAGGAGGACCGCGCCTCCTAGGTATGGTTATTATCCTTATCTTGTTGTCCTAGCCTAGCATGTATGACATTATGATGGTAGAATACCACTACAGTAATTCACAAAGACCGTTTTACGAGCGATACAATGCTATATCATTCGTGGAATGTAATAACGTCTTCCTGCGATTTATACTGCCTCTAGAGTTTAATTTACTTGCCTTTGATGACGGGTTCAATTTGAGATCTACTAGATTGGCAAGCAGATGAGTTTTGTTCACTCCTTGGCTTCTGCTGTGCCATTTGGAGTTCGATATTGGAGATAACCGGGCTGACCACTCTTAGCTATGCCCATACGCTGAGAGTATCATGTGGCCCTTTGAGGCGATACTCCTCGCTTAAGGATGATGCGATACTCCTCGCTTAAGGATGTGATACTGGAGATAACCATTTGGCACTCTTAGCTATCACCTTGTAGCGACCCTAACACTGTACCCTTATTTTCCCGTATTATTATTTTTTTTCTATCTTTATAAACTTATAACTTTCATAACGTTTGAGCGGAATTAAACTTGTTAAGTCGGAATTGAAATCGAATCGAATTGTTAACGATGTTCGAATCTATTTTGAAAACCATTTAATAAACTTTAAAACAATTAAAAGAAAACATAATTAAATCTTAAAAGCAATCGGCTGATGAAAGGAGGGCAAAGGGACAATCGCCCCTTAAAATGCAGGGGCGATCGATCGCCCAAAACAGGCGATCGATCGCCCATCGGCGATCCGCGTATTTGCTTAGCTCGCCTCTCCAGGCGATCGTTTGATACACGCCATGAGGGCTCGACCAGGGGAGGGGCGATCGATCGCCCAAAACAGGCGATCGATCGCCCATCGGCGATCCGCGTATTTGCTTAGCTCGCCTCTCCAGGCGATCGTTTGATACACGCCATGAGGGCTCGACCAGGGGAGGGGCGATCGATCGCCCAAAACAGGCGATCGATCGCCCAAAACAGGTGATCGTTTTTCCAGAGAGCTCGACTCCCCCTCTCTCTTTCTTCCTTCATTTTCCTCAACCTTACACTAACCATGTTCTTTTATAACAACTTCAACATAACAATCTTTCCCTCCTACTTACAATTCACACTTCCATAATCCCTCGTTTAACAACTCAAACGCATTTTAAAACGTGTGGTTATGACTATATGCACAAACAAACCGCGTGGATATGTTTAAAACCCGAACATATCCCTATAAAGTGAATTACCAAACATTTACAAAACTAGTTTCCAAACGTTTAAAAACTTCAAAACGTAAGCCTATCCACTAATCCAGATCCAAACATCCTATATGTTCTATCTTTTCTATTCAAAATAACCCAAAAGTACCGACATACTACTGTCCCCACCGTCATAAAACGCCTCGCCTCGCCAGCACACTTCTGCGATCATTCTTCTTCAACTGAACTCATGCTTCAGGAGGAGGAACGTCGTCCTCACCTATTTTCGATATCACCTACACCATACAGACACACTATGAGCTAAAGGCTCAGTAAGTTTCGTAAATGTAGATGCAGTTGGCGTATAGAAGTCAGAATCATGCAGATTACTTAACATTACAGATCGTTCCGATAACAGATAACAGAGTTGCCACTGAGGTCTCATCCCCCTAAACGAGAGTGCTTGTCCAGCGGTTGGACAACACTTTCCACTTAGAGAGGGGGGTACATGTTTACAACCCGTATAGCCATGTCTGAGCCCCACCTCCCATGACCAGATAACAGATAACAGATTACGTATTTTTTTTTGCATTAGTCCATTTCATTTTCATAAAAACGTGCAGAAATCCTTTTTCATGCTATTTTAAAATACGTGATGCATGAACAGTTTTAAGACATAAAGTAAACAAACATCATACATACCATCAAGTCCATAAAACATAATCTATAAAAACCTAACCAACTACCCGACCAAAGCATATAAACAAATAAACTCCAATAATCCTCAACGCGGCATCGAGGTACGGTGTAGGCCACTCGCCAAGTAAATCACGAGAACTTACCTTGTGCGCGTTGAACTTCAAGCTCCGTCCACGAGCGTTGTTCACCTAAAACAATTTCACAACATTGTCGTTAAAATGAGTTTAAACTATTAAACGTTCAAATTTAACAAAACCTTAACTAAGTAAATTCTCCTAAATTCTAACTTAACTAATCGAGACATTTTAACAACCATTAACGCTCGATACCTCAAAATCACCATTAACGAGTTTTTTTTTTCCAAAAACCCCTAAAATCCTCCAATACTTTAAACTTCCACCAATCGACTTAGGCTTCAGTCCAATACTGTCAATACTCCACTATATCCACAACTACGGTAAACCTATCGATTTCAAACCCTAAATCACGTTTTTAACGAAATCCTAATCGTTTGAACTCCGTAAAAATTGAAATAAACTTTCTTAAAACCTTAGAATCGTACCTAGGGTCGATTTGGAGAGAAAAAATCGGAAGAATCGAGACGATCGGAGAAGAAACGCCGTTGGAAGGGAGAGATCGTCGTGAGGAGAAAGAGATCGCCTGGGAGAGAAGAAAAGAAGAGAGGAAATCATCGATGTGAAGGAGAAGGAGAGGGTTGTGATGTTATTTAAATTTGACTTGGAAATTACGATTTTGCCCTTCCTTTGATTTTCTATTTGTTTCGCCCTTTGTTTCGTTATTTAACTAACGTTCGGTTTCTCCAAATTTCTTTATTTCGCCAATAAATCCAACTTATTACTAGGGTTCCATTTTTTTAAAAAAAACCCCCCCGTCCCTGTTCGCCATTCGGATCTCTTTACTATTTTTACCAAAGTATCCTTTATATTACGATAAACTTAATTCTCGTAAAATTAACGTTACGACTCCTAAAATTCTCGAAATTTTCTTAAAATCCTTATTAATTTTAGGAATCGAATGACCTGTCTTTTACGAAACCTACTTAATTTGACATAATTACAAAAATATCATTATATTATTTATTTATAAATTTCCGTAAAGAACCGGGTGTTACATATGCCCATACGCTGAGAGTATCAGGGGGTTTTGCCCAGTTGATGCGATACTCCTCGCTTAAGGATGATGCGATACTCCTCGCTTAAGGATGTGATACTGGAGATAACCGTCTGACACTCTTAGCTATACCCATACGCTGAGAGTATCAGGGGGTTTTGCTCAGTTGATGCGATACTCCTCGCTTAAGGATGATGCGATACTCCTCGCTTAAGGATGTGATACTGGAGATAACCGTCTGACACTCTTAGCTATGCCCATACGCTGAGAGTATCAGGGGGTTTTGCTCAGTTGATGCGATACTCCTCGCTTAAGGATGATGCGATACTCCTCGCTTAAGGATGTGGTACTGGAGATAACCGTCTGACACTCTTAGCTATGTCCATACGCTGAGAGTATCAGGGGGTTTTGCCCAGTTGATGCGATACTCCTCGCTTAAGGATGATGCGATACTCCTCGCTTAAGGATGATCTGATACTCCTCGCTTAAGGATGATGCGATACTCCTCGCTTAAGGATGATGCGATACTCCTCGCTTAAGGATGATGCGATACTCCTCGCTTAAGGATGATGTGGTACTCCCCGCTTATGGATGATGCGATACTCCTCGCTTAAGGATGATGCGATACTCCTCGCTTAAGGATGATGCGATACTCCTCGCTTAAGGATGATGCGATACTCCTCGCTTAAGGATGATGCGATACTCCTCGCTTAAGGATGATGCGATACTCCTCGCTTAAGGATGATGCGATACTCCTCGCTTAAGGATGATGCGATACTCCTCGCTTAAGGATGATGCGATACTCCTCGCTTAAGGATGATGCGATACTCCTCGCTTAAGGATGATGCGATACTCCTCGCTTAAGGATGATGCGATACTCCTCGCTTAAGGATGATGCGATACTCCTCGCTTAAGGATGATGCGATACTCCTCGCTTAAGGATGATGCGATACTCCTCGCTTAAGGATGATGCGATACTCCTCGCTTAAGGATGATGCGATACTCCTCGCTTAAGGATGATGCGATACTCCTCGCTTAAGGATGATGCGATACTCCTCGCTTAAGGATGATGCGATACTCCTCGCTTAAGGATGATGCGATACTCCTCGCTTAAGGATGATGCGATACTCCTCGCTTAAGGATGATGCGATACTCCTCGCTTAAGGATGATGCGATACTCCTCGCTTAAGGATGATGCGATACTCCTCGCTTAAGGATGATGCGATACTCCTCGCTTAAGGATGATGCGATACTCCTCGCTTAAGGATGATGCGATACTCCTCGCTTAAGGATGATGCGATACTCCTCGCTTAAGGATGATGCGATACTCCTCGCTTAAGGATGATGCGATACTCCTCGCTTAAGGATGATGCGATACTCCTCGCTTAAGGATGATGCGATACTCCTCGCTTAAGGATGATGCGATACTCCTCGCTTAAGGATGATGCGATACTCCTCGCTTAAGGATGATGCGATACTCCTCGCTTAAGGATGATGCGATACTCCTCGCTTAAGGATGATGCGATACTCCTCGCTTAAGGATGATGCGATACTCCTCGCTTAAGGATGATGCGATACTCCTCGCTTAAGGATGATGCGATACTCCTCGCTTAGGATGATGTTTCTTTTATCTTTCTCTTATGAGGCCCGACCTAGTGTTGTGGCAGCCTATCTGCGTGGTGTGTTTTGGAGTATTCTTGCGTAATCTCTTTCTCCATTGTATACCTAGTTATGTGGAATAGTGGTAGGTATAATATCCTATACTGAGTTTGTCACTCACCCTATCGTGCGGTCTCGACGGTGGCCCATGGTCAGTGGCTATAAAATCCCCCTTAGATGATCTTTCTTTTATCTTTCTCTTATGAGGCCCGACCTAGTGTTGTGGCAGCCTATCTGCGTGGTGTGTTTTGGAGTATTCTTGCGTAATCTCTTTCTCCATTGTATACCTAGTTATGTGGAATAGTGGTAGGTATAATATCCTATACTGAGTTTGTCACTCACCCTATCGATTTTTCTTTTCTTTAGGTAAAAGAAAGAAAAACAGGTGGTGGAATCTATTCGTACTGGATTTTTATTTGAATCTCTCATTTTATTTTCTCCCACTTTGTAATATGTAAGAATTTATTTGAGATTGTACTTTACTTTGGCATGTTATTATTATTCGTCTATCTGGTATTCTTACTATTGTTTGTACTCTCATATTTGTTGCTTCGAGGAGGTCCTGGATCAGTGTTAAAACTTCCACATTAAGCCTTAGGTTAGACGGTGGACCTCCCTGAGGTTGATCGTTTAACCTGGCATTTTTGTTAGGCCCTCTCCCGAGTTGTGACAGTTCAGCCGAATAACTCATCGGAGGAGTTGTTGCAGAGATGGAGGAAGGTGTGTGGTGAGAAGGAGTTCTGAGCAGTTTGAGCTTGCTGCTATGCGTTAGAACAATCGTCTCTCTTTCTCTCTCACATCTAAATAAAATAACTATGATAACTGAGAACTGCTACAGAAAATTGTTGTTTTAGTTTCCAAAGTAACGGTTCAATTTATTAAGTTCCGACTAGTGGACTGATTATTTTTCAAGGTTCTGTGTGCTAATTGATGAATCCAGTTTAACCAGGGAAAGCAAGCCAGTAATGGTTCGTTTTTAGAGCCCGTTTTTTGCTTTTTGGAACCAATGTTCAAATTGAATTGTTCAAGATGGTTGTCACGATGGATGGGATGAGACTCAATGGGGTAAATTGAAGGCAACCCTTCTAGAGATGGAGAATGTGAAACTCCCTTCAGGTAATTTTGCATCGAGTGGCCACCATCAGTAGAAAAATAAGTCTTTTCTTTGATGTCATAGCTTTTTCTGTACTGGTGCAAGGGCTGCGTAGCCGAAAATTTTGAGTTGGGGCACATTGAAGCTAGTCCAGAGAAGATGCGAGGAAATGCTCGAATTCTTTGTTGTTGCCATCACAATTGTTCTCATTGCCGTATCAGAAGGGCTCCCACTGACCATGATATTGAGCCTTGTCTTTTACAATAAAAGCAATAAGCACTCGTTCGCAGATTTTGAGATGATGTGATCGGCCATGAGTATTGTAGCAACAAGACGATTACATTAGCGACCAATCACATGATTGTTGTCAAGTCATGCATTTGTATGAACACCACATACGTCGATGAGGTTTATGGCTCACGCTCGAATCTCCTTGAAACCCCTTAAGAATCTACTTCTCCAATCGATATTCAATAAACACCAGAGGAAACAGTTGACAAACTGAGAAGCAGATGAAGTTGCAGAAGAGAAAGAAGAAGACGATGGAAAGGCGACAACAGAAGAGAGAGAAGAAGAAGAAAATGATTTCTTTGTTCTGTGTATTCTATCTCAATGGAAAACAAAAACCCTTCCATGTATATCTCAGTAAAGAAATGATGAGAGAGACAAGACCAACTAACTAAACTAAACTCTAAGTGAACATTGAACTCTAAGTGAATAGTGTAACATCCCTCCTCAAGATCAAGGTCGTAGGCTGAAGTGTAGGATCGAGATTGTCTAAGAGGGGGGGGGGGGGGTGAATGTAGACTTTTAAACTTAATTTGTAATCTAATTAATTTCTCTCTTGTACTAACTGATTAGAAGACAGCAAATAAGCAAACAGTAAAATGAAGAGAGAGAAAGTTGACACCACAGTTTTTAACGTGGTTTGGCCAAGCTTGGCTACGTCCATGCTCCAAGGCTCCCCCTTGAAGATTCTTAACCTTCTCCCTCACAAGAAAACAAGATCGAAATTCCGAGTTTCAATCTACTGCCTTACACAGATTCTGGATTGCTCTTCACGGGCGGCAATCCACTGCCTTTACAGAAATGTGAGTTTGTAAAATCAGAACAAACTACTCTCCCTCAAAGATTAAATCTCAAGTTCAGGATTCGAGAAGAGTAGATGAAAATACAGAGTATGAAAAAATTCGCTCGTTAGGGCTCAGTAGAAATTTCTGCAAAAGTTGGTTCTTCGAGCGATTGTCCTCGGCCTTAAATACTCTGTCTGCAATCGGCTATGACTTCAATGCTCCTTATCAAAATATGGAAATTTTATTACCGTTGGGAGCAGCATCCGTACAGAGACAGCTAGCCGTTGCTTTCTGGGGCTGCTGTTTTTCTCGTCGCCATTAATACGCTGGAGTTAAGTTCTGGACGACGTCACTGTAGCTTCGCGGTTATTTGAAATCTGGTGGAAGATCATCGTGGAAGTCTTTAAAATGCTATCGGCATAAGGTATCTTCAAACGCCATCAGCATAAGCAACTTGAAATGCCATCGGATGATACGACTTTAAAAGTAGAACCGCCATCGGTTATATGCAAGCTTTAAAATGTTGAACCGCCATCGGTATATGTTTCTTTAAACCGCCATCGGATGATGAAGCTTTAAATAGTGAACCGCTGTTGGTAGATGCATATTTGAAATGTTGAACCGCCATCAGATGAAGAAGCTTTTGTCATTTAGTCATCAGATCAATGTAGGCTTTAAAAAGCTGAAACGCTATCGAATGATAAATCTTCTTGTCGTTCAGCGATCGGTGTAAGCAATCGGATGATTTACTCTTCGAACGACTCCGCTCTTGTCGTTTTCCTATAGGATGAAGTAGTCTTTGAGCGACTTCTCTTTTTGTCGTTTAGTTGCCGGTTGTCTTCTTTTCTACTTCACCGGTGGATTTACATTTTGTCTAACAATTTTCAATTTTTCAGCCCTGTTTTCTTATTAAAAACCTGAGCACTTAAACAAATTTGTCAAACAACTAAAATACCTTTTCCAAGGGCATTTCCAACCGATTAAATTCAAATGCATAACTCATTATTCTCAGATATTAAACATAATCAAATTACATCTCTGATCATACAAAACACATCATCAAAAACATATTTTAGACTTAAACACTATTTAAGTCAACAATCTCCCCCTTTTTGATGATGACAATCTGTAAGTGTAAATTTGATTAAATATTACTCTCCCCCATAATCCTAGCTCCCCCATAATATATGCATTTTATCCAATTACAAACACAGAGCTATCCAGAGCTATCATATCAAATAAATTCACAGTTCATGGCTAATATAGCAAAATAATTCATACTTCATGCTAATCATGCGCAATCAAATACTTTCTCCCCCATTGACATTATAAAAAAAAATAAGCAGTACATTCAACACGAGTTAAAGAAACATCAAAAGTGCCCAACAGTGAGAAATCAATAAAAGTGGATACAAAAAAAATAACACCTTTTAAAGAAAGCTAAAAATGCTCCAAAGGCTTGGCTATTCCAAGAGGGCACTTCATGGTTCGAATGGAAATAGGCATTCACAAGTGCTTGAAGTGAATCAATATCATGAGGGAGGGGTGGTTGATAGACCACCAAGTCCATACAGGATGGAGGCACGTCAAGATCGGAGTGGGAGCAGGTACATGTAGAGCAGGAGAGGAAGATTCAGGAACAGAAGAGGCAGAAGGATTAGGGAACTGGAGCTCAGCCTTATGAATATCCAAAGACATGAAGCGCACATCTTCATAAACTGCAGGTCTGGAAAAATGGAAGTAGAAGATCTTCATAGCAGACCTCTGTGAAACTATCAGAACTAGATGGTTCGGGTTCGGTTCGGGTTCGGGTTCGGATTCAAAGTTTCAACTGAAGATCTAAGAGACTCAAAGTCCCTGGCAACAATGCGTCTATGCAATCCATTTTCTTTGACAGCAGATCAAGACCTGTATCCAAAAGCGATGCACATGTCCAATTTGTTCTGTCTCAGCTTGGCATCTACAGACTGTTCAATCCGACTTTGAAGTGAACTGATGGCTGACCCGAGACTGTCAATGGAGGCCTTCAAATCATTGTACTGATCCGCACTCAAACGAAAATCGTCTTTGATAAGTTTGAGGAGTGGGAGGAGCATTGGACGGGAGTGATGAGGAGACTTGGACCTGAGGAGCTGTTGGTACTAAGGGAGCAATTTGGACTGAAGGAACAGACTGCACTAAAGAGCAGTGCGACTGGAGGAAAGATTGGACTTGGAGGAGCAATAGGCAGCAGTGTGGAGGACTGGAGAGATAGAGCTGGAGCAAGGCAAAAGAGGAGGTGGAGGAGAAGGAAGGCTCTCTAGTATTGGAGGAGGCTGGTGGAGGGAATTGAAGTGGCCTAAAAAATAGTAGCCTGAAAGGAGGGGCAAATGTCTGGGTGCAGGAGGAAGAGGGTAAGGAGCGAGACCACCTGAGAGTGAGAAAGGGAATTGGAAATGGAGGGATCTCAGAGTCATCGCCACTTCTTGAACAGATTCCTCAGGCAGGATACTAGACTTCCTCTGCCTAGCCTGACAGAAACTGCATTAGAAGCCTTCTGCTTGGCCTGATCCAAAACAAGTCTCCTTTCCTAGTTTTCTTAATCCTCATTCGATTCAGAGTGGTTTTTGAATAATAGCTTGAGGGTTGAAGTCGGAAGGATCTTGCTCCTCTGGAAATTCTACATCAAACTGCTCAAAAAAGCCTCATGAGTAGGAGTTATAAGGGAGGAAAGTAGCCCTGGAGGAGACACTCTGCATCATCCTCCGTAAAACAATGAAGTCCATATCGAAGGGGACCTTTTGAAAAAGGGCATACAAACAAACAAATCCATACCACTTACTTCATCGTGGTGACCACCCTTAGGAATTATATTGTACCCAATCATCTGGTGAAAAAGCCGAGCCCTGACATTGAGATGCTTGCTCTTTAAGGTATCAGGGATGTGATCCGGGTCCAAAACATAGCCTTCAAAAAATGATGGCCCTCAAGAGTGTTAAGAAAAGGGGGCTCATGTCCTGACTCATAAAATTTGAGAAGGCCATCTAGGTGTGGGCTCCCCAAGAAGGGCATTGATGGTTTGGGAGGTAATAGCGATGTGTTTCCATACACATAGCTTGAAAGGGTAGAGAGATCCGAGGGTGAACTAAGGTTTGCATAAAACATTTTTATTGCCTCAGGGTAATAGAAGGATTCGACGTCAAATAATTCCAATATACCAAGATTTCTCAAAGGTTCAACAATGTCTAATCCAACTAAATCATTAGGGATAAGACCTCTACTGGGAATCAAGATTTATGTTTGAAATCGTCATGATACCTGGCTTCAGCAGCCTAATTGAGAAAATATAACAATGGCCAATGGGTTGCACGAGGAAGCTCTCATGACTGACAGACTGAAACTTTAGCCTTCTTCTTGGCCGGTTTCGGAATAGCGTAAGACGATGAAGCTATTTGAGCGAATCGAAGAAGAAAACCTAGAGAGAGAAGATTGGAAGCAGGGGTTTCTGAAAGAGCGCAAAAAATGAAACATTTTTGAAAAGAACAGAGTTTAAATGAATTAGGGCATCTCTCGACTGGAAGAAGACAAAACGTGGAAATCAGTTATCATTCGATGTAGTATACAGGTCAGCAGATTAAACTATATCTTCTGGTTAGTGAATGATACATATCTTCGGTGAATAGTAAAGGAGCGGGCGATGTGAATACCAAAGCAAATGACACGTGTCGGAAGATTGAAGAAAATATCTTCCGATGCCTAGTAGAAGACATGCATCTTCCGATGCCTTCAGAGACCAAACTTCTCCATCACTCAAAATTACCAACAGAAGAAGAAACTCAGATTTCTCAACCCAAATGAGACCTAGCCTTATTCTAATATTATTGAAGGTCTTTTCATCCAAAGGCTTGGTAAAGATGTCAGCTAACTGATCAACAGAATTGACAAATTCTAAGAAAATATCACCTTTTTGAACATGATCTCTTATAAGTGATATCTACTTTGATATGTTTGGTTCTAGAATGCTGAATTGGATTCTTAGAAATATTGATAGCACTGGTGTTGTCACACCCGAATAGGAATCCTATTATAAAATAGATTATAGTCCTCCAATGTCTGTTTCATCCACAACATTTGTACACAACAACTGCCAGCAGCAATATATTCACTTTCTGCAGTTGACAATGCAACAGAGTTCTATTTCTTAGAATACCAGAAAATTAAAGATTCACCAAGGAATTGACATGTTTCACTGGTGCTTTTCCTATCAACTAGACTACCAACATAATCAGAATCTGAGTATCCAATCATATCAAAAGATGTGCCTTTCGGATACCATAAGCCTAAGTCATAAGTTCCACTCAAATATTTAAATATTCTCTTGACAGCATTTAAGTGGGATTCTTTAGGAGCATCTTGAAACTTAGCACAAAAGCAAACACTAAATAGAATATCTGGCCTGCTAGCAGTCAAATATAATAATGAACCAATCATTTCACGATATTTCTTAATGTCCACATTTATTCCATTTTCATCTTTGTCCAATTTGGTTGTGGTACTCATGGGAGTTCTAGAAGATTTAACAGATTCTAAACTAAATTTCTTTAAGAGTTCCTTGATGTATTTTTCTTGACAGAAGAAAATGCCATCAGGAGATTGACAAATCTGGAATCCTAAGAAGATATTTAACTCCCCCATCATCCTCATTTCAAATTCACTTTGCATGAGGGAGGAAAATTCATTACACATTGTGACATTAGTTGATCCAAATATAATGTCATCGACATAGATCTGAACTAACAGAATGTCTTCATCCTTTTGCATGGTAAATAGAGTTGAATCGGTGTTACCCTTTTTGAAACTCCTTTCCTCAAGGAAATTCTTCAATCTATCATATCAAGCTCTAGGAGCCTGTTTAAGTCCATAAGAGCTTTTCTGAGTTTGTATTCATGGTCGGGTTTATCAAAGGCTTCAAAACCTAAAGGTTGCTCAACATAAACTTCTTCTGTGATGTAACCATTTAAGAATGCACTCTTTACATCCATTTGAAAGAGTGTGAAGTTTTTGTAGTAGGCAAAAGCTAAGAGCATCCTGATTGACTGTAGTCTAGCTACAGGGGCAAAGGATTCCTCAAATCAATACCTTCTTCTTGGGAGTATCCCTTAGCAACTAGTCTAGCTTTATTCTTCTACAACAATCCCATTTTCATCCAATTTATTCTTGTAAACCCATTTTGTTCTAATAATGGGATGATCCTTAGGCTGTGGAACAAGTTCCCATACCTTGCTCCTTTCAAATTGATTTAATTCTTCCTGCATAGCCATAATCCAATTTTCATCATCCTCGGCCTCTTCAAATTTCTTAGGCTCTACTTGTGAAATGAATGCCACATTGGCACAGAGATTCCTAAGAGACGATCTAGTCTTTACTCCTAAGGAAGGATCTCTTAGACTTCATCTAAGGGATGATCTTTGACATACTTCCAATCCCTAGGAAGAGCAGGAATTTCATCCTTGACAGGAACAATATCTAGAGAACTTGACGAAGGTTCTAGGGATTTTTCAGTTTGAGGGATATCTGTAGGCTTATCTAAGGAAAGGGAATCTAGATGCTTTTCTAAGGGAACATCCTCATCCACATTGATTGTGAGCTGAGGGGACTCATCAAAGTTGACATGTACAGATTCCTCAACAACTAGAGTTCTCCTATTGAAGACTTTATAAGCTTTACTAGAAAGAGAATACCCCAGAAAAATTCCAAGATCAGATTTGGAATCGAATTTTCGTAAATTATCCTTAGTATTAAGAATAAAACATTTACATCCAAATGCTCTAAAGTATTTGACAGAGGAGTTTTTCCATGCCAGAGCTCATAAGGAGTTTTCTCAAGAAATGGTCTTATAGAGACCCGATTGAGCACATAACAAGCTGTTGCAACAGCTTCAGCCCAGAAATACTTAGGAAGGGAGTTTTCATTAAGCATAGTCCTAGCAAGCTCTTGGAGAGATCTATTCTTCCTCTCAACAACACCATTTTGCTGAGGGGTTCTAGGAGAAGAGAAATTGTGCTCAATTCCATTTTTGAGACACAAAAGTTCAAATTTCTCATTTTCAAACTCTCCACCATGATCACTACGAATAGCAACTATGGTGAGCTCCTTTTCATTTTGAACTCTTTTCCTAAAGCTAGAGAAAGTATCAAAAGTTTCATCCTTTGACTTCAGAAAGAATACCCAAGTTAATCTAGAGAAGTCATCGACAATGACATAAGCATAGAATTTTCCTCCTAAGCTGGCTATATTAGAAGGACCGAAAAGGTCCATGTGAAGGAGTTGGAGAGGCTTAGAAGTGGAGATTGTATTTTTTGATGCAAAGGAACTTTTGATTTGCTTACCCATTTGGCAGGCTTCACAGACCTTATCCTTCTCAAAGGATATCTTAGGGATCCCTTTAACTAAATTATCCTTAGTAATCTTAGCTAAGGTATCCATCCCTACGTATCCTAATCTTCTATGTCAAGTCCAGCAATCATTAGAGGAATTAGCAGCAAAATATTTTTCATCATTGCAAACAACATTATCTAAGTCAATGATATACATATTTTCTTTCCTATAATCAGTAAACAGAGTTTTGCCAATAGATGCATCGTTAATTATACAGGAGTTTGATTTAAAGATCACCTCATATCCTTTATCACATAACTGGCTAATACTAAGTAAATTATACTTTAATCCTTCAACCAACAGCACATTTTCAATAATAGGATTAAAACAGTTACCTATATTACCGATGCCAACAATTTTGCCCTTTTGACTTCCACCAAAAGTAACACCTCCTTTCTTTTTGTTGACAAAGGCAAATTTGGTTGAGTCTCCCGTCATATGCCTTGAGCATCCACTGTCAAGGTACCACTGATTCTTTGAGGGAGAACAATCAACCTGTAAAACAGAAAATCAAGTTGTCTTCTTTGGTACCCAAACCTTTTGAGTCCTAGTGTTAGGCCTGGTCCCCTTAGGAAACCATTGTAGTTTACTGCCAAATTTGATATTGTTTGATTTTAAAGGACATACAAAAGATTTGTGTCCAACTTCATTACATGCATGGCAAGTAGAAGGTTTGACAAAGTAATTATTAAGTATTCTCTTTTTGCTAAACCTATCATATCCTAATCCTGCTTTGTCAAAATTTACTCTCTAACTACCTAACAGCATCTTAAATAACTTGATGCCATTAGTAAATTTCAGAATGATATTATTCAAATCTTCATTTTTACTTTTCAGATCATCTATCTCCTTGACATGCAGATTACACTTCTTAGTATGCTTTTCTACTGGGTTTGCATTTTCCTTCCTTAAGGAGTTGTATTTGGCCTTTAACATGCCAAATTGCTTTACCAAATAATTAAATGCATCAACCATATTACTATCATCATCAGATTCACTATCACTAGAAGAATGACTAACCTCATCCTCCTTGGCCATGAAGCATAGATTTGCCACTTCCTCATCTTCTGAAGAAGAGGTGTCACCTTCACTGTCATCCTAAGTAGCCTTCATAGCCTTCTTCTTAAACTTCTTGGGATTCTTCTTTGCTTGTGGACAGTCTGCCTTCATGTGACCTGGCTTTCCACACCCGAAGCATGTGATTTCCTTCTCCTTTTGAGATTTCTCAACCCTTGGAAATCTCCTTCCTTGCATTCTTTTTCTCTGGAGGAATTTGCTGAACCTCCTTGTAATGAGGGCAATATCCTCATCATCTTCTTCTTCTTCTTCCTCAGATACTTCTTGTTTACTGGAGGAAGCTTTCAGAGCAATATCTTTTCTTTTTGTAGCCTCTTTTTCCTTGAGGTCTTCCTTCTCGTTTGACCTCATTGTGATCTCATGTGTCATGAGTGATCCAATGAGTTCTTCCAGTTTTAGAACCTTGAGATCCTTTGCTTCCTGAATGGCAGTCACCTTCGGCTGCCAACTTCTTGGAAGACATCTGAGAATCTTCCTGACCTATTCTTCACTAGAGTAAGATTTACCAAGAGCTTTTAAACCATTAGTTATGTTAGTAAATCTTGTAAACATAGAAGAAACAGATTCATCTTTAGGCATAGAAAATAACTCATCCTCATGTATAAGCATATTCAGTTTGCTCTCTTTTACTTGATTTGTGCCTTCGTGTGTGATCTCTAAAAGGTGCCAAATCTTTTGAGCACTTTCACACCCTTGTACTCTATTAAACTCATCTCTGTTCAGAGCACAGTATAGAGTATTTACAGCTTTGGCGTTTAAGCTTAAATTCTTCTTGTCTGATTCAGTTAATTTATCAGACCTTTTTGGTATGCTAACCCCGTTTTCAGTTTTCATGGCTTTAAATGGACCAAATTCTATATTATTCCATATGTCATAGTCCATAGCTTGAACATAGATTCTCATCCTAGATTTCCAGTAAACATAATCATTACCATCAAAGAATGGAGGTCTAGTGGTAGACTGACCTTCCATTTGTGTAGAGTGTGTGTTGAATGCCATTTCAAATATCACAATATTTTCTAGTTAAACAACTTAGACAATATTAAACCTTGCTCTGATACCAATTGTAGGATCGGGATTGTCTAAGAGGAGGGGGGGGGGGGGGGTGAATTAGACTTTTAAACTTAATTTGTAATCTAATTAATTTCTCTCTTGTTACTAACTGATTAGAAGACAGCAAATAAGCAAACAGTAAAAATGAGAGAGAGAGAAAGTTGACACCACAGTTTTTAACGTGGTTCGGCCAAGCTTGCCTACGTCCACGCTCCAAGGCTCCCCCTTAAAGATTCTTAACCTTCTCCTCACGAGAAAAACAAGATCGAAATTCTGGGCTTCGATCTACTACCTTACACAGATTCTGGATTGCTCTTCAAGGGCGACAATCCACTGCCTTTACAGAAATGTGAGTTTGTAAAATCAGAACAAACTACTCTCCCTCAAGATTAAATCTCAAGTCATGGATTCGAGAAGAGTAGACTGAAATACAGAGTATGAAAAAATTCGCTCGTTAGGGCTCAGTAGAAATTTCTGCAAAAGTTGGTTCTTCGAACTATTTCCTCGGCTTAAATACTCTGTCTGCAATCGGCTATGAACTTCAATGCTCCTTATCCAAATATGAAAATTTTATTACCGTTGGAGCAGCATCCGTACAGAGACAGCTAGCCGTTGCTTTCTGGGGCAGCTGTTTGCTCGTCGCCATTAATACGCTGGAGTTTAAGTTCTGGACGACGTCACTGTAGCTTCGCGGTTATTTTGAAATCTGGCGGAAGATCATCGGTGGAAGTCTTTAAAATGCTATCGGCATAAGTATCTTCAAACGCCATCGGCATAAGTAACTTGAAATGCCATTGGATGATACGACTTTAAAATGTAGAACCGCCATCGGTATATGCAGCTTTAAAATGTTGAATCGCCATCGGTATATGTTTCTTTAAACGCCATCGGATGATGAAGCTTTAAACAGTTGAACCGCTGTCGGTAGATGCATATTTGAAATGTTGAACCGCCATCAGATGAAGAAGCTTTTGTCATTTAGTCATCGGATCAATATGGCTTTAAAAAGCTGAAACGCTATCGAATGGTAAATCTTCTTGTCGTTCAACGATTGGTGTAAGCAATCAGATGATTTACTCTTCGAACGACTCCGCTCTTGTTGTTTTCCTATCGGATGAAGTAGTCTTTGAGTGACTTCTCTTTTTGTCGTTTAGTTGCCGGTTGATGTCTTCTTTTCTACTTCTCCGGTGGATTTACATTTTGTCTAACAATTTTCAATTTTTCAGCCCTGTTTTCTTATTAAAAACCTGAGCACTTAAACAAATTTGTCAAACAACTAAAATACTCTTTCCAAGGGCATTTTCAACTGATTAAATTCAAATGCATAACTCATTATTCTTAGATATTAACATAATCAAATTACATCACTGATTATACAAAACACATCATCAAAAACATATTTTATACTTTAAACACTATTTAAGTCAACATGAAGATCTTGGATAAAAGGCAAGGATGTCGATAGTGGAAGAGGTTTTGTGAGCGCGTCAGAAGTTGGTTTTCGGAAGGTGTAAATTGGACCACAACCTTCTTTTATATTACTTTTCTCCCGGCACGAAGTAAAAATCTATCTCCACATGTTTGGATTTAGAGTGCAACACCGAATTGAAAGCAAGGCACAGAGTATAAAAGGTACCTTGGTAGGACACAATCTCACTCCTTTAGTATGATTGTAACATAGACTTTGCTGCACCATTGGCTACTGGTGCTGCTATGTCTGATTCGGTGCTAGAGTGTGAAACAACTTTTTGCTTAGTGGGGCCCAGGAGAAGTAGATTAGTAACCTATAAACATACATAAACCATTTGTGCTCTAACGATCTCTAGACAGGAAGCTCAGTCTGCATCTGTATAACAGGATCATTGTAACTCACAGAAGACGAGAAGGAGATGCTTAAGGATGAGTGTCTTTAAGGTATTGCAAAATTTGTTTAACTGCTTGCCAGAGAACATCAAAAGGTGCATGCATAAATTGTGAAACTTTGTTTACGACAAAGGCTATATCGGGACGAGTAAGGCAGCAGTATTGTAGACCTCCAACAATGCTACGATAGTGTAACGACCTCTTTTTTCTAAAGATATTGTCCGCTTTAGTAATTGTGTCCGTATCCCAATATCCTCCCCTCACGGCTTTGTTTGGCGTAGGACTCCCAGTCCATCGTATAACAGGTCCAATTGTAACTCACAGAAGACGAGAAGGAGATGCTTAAGGATGAAGTGCCTTTTAGGTATCGCAACACAATCCTTTTAACTTCTTGCCAGAGAACATCAAAAGGTGCATGCATAAATTGTGAAACTTTGTTTACGACAAAGGCTATATCGGGACGAGTAAGGCAGCAGTATTGTAAATCTCTAAACAATGCTAATGCCGGATAAGAATTGACAAAGAATAGGTTTCTTGGGAAAGAATAAGAAGGCTTCAATGACTACAC